>CABHPQ010166544.1:0-16260 GCA_902168405.1 Peromyscus aztecus
GTACCCCTTTATAAAAAGCCAGTGCCTTCTCTTCCCATCCTCTTTTCCCCTTCTACCCTCACTCAGAGGCAGCCTCTGAATACCCCTCCCCTGTAAATCTCTCAAATGTGGCCTGTTGCATGGTGTGACTCTGTGGCGTTCCCTGGCTCCAAGCTTCAGTACCCTTCCCTCTGCCTCGAAACCCCAACACACATACCACCACACCCTGCTGTGTTGCATGGTATTCTGGACCCAGACAGAGTATGGGGAATTTAATACCCTGACTGACGGTTGTTTGAAACAGCAGAGTACCTTAGTCCAGTTGGCAGTTAGTGGTTAATAAACAGGGTCACATGCTGATACTTCACACACTGATGCCCTGGGCTGAGGGACTGGCAGAAAAACAACCACATTATGGTAGCCACTTCCCAAATGATAAGATTTAATGAGCCAAGGATATTTAATTAGTTCCAAAAGTGTACCTTCTGGTTTCGATTATGAGCTGGTGGCAGACATCGTTAGCATCAAATCTTCTGGAAAAAATTACACACAGGTACAAAGGGCCCTGGGCTCAAAATACACTGCCATCATTTTATTCACACATTAGATTTTCTCATTGCTGAGGTCGTAACTGATGGCCTTGCCCTGGTAGGCAAGCACTCCACCACCAATCCTCAGCCTTCACACTTCAGTTTAAAGAAACATTTTATTTAGTTTTATTTACTGTGTATGGATGTTTTGCCCACATGTATGTCTGTTCACATGTGTGTAGTGCCCTCAGAGATCAGAAGAGGGTGGAGGCTCCTTTGGAACTAGAGTTACAAATAGGTGTGAACTATCATGTGAGTCCTGGGAACCAAGTCCAGCTCCCCTGGAAGTGCTCTTAACCATTGAGCCATCTCTCTAGTCCCCCATATTTCTTGAAAAACATTAGATGTGAGCTGGGCAGTAGTGGCACACACCTTTAACCCCAGCACTCGGGAGGCAGAAGCAGGAGGATCTCTGTGAGTTGGAGGCCAGCCTGGTCATAGTCAGTTCCTGGACAGCCAGAGCTACACAGTGAGACCCTGTTTGGTACCTTGTGTTACATTCCCAGAGCCCACAGTGGAAGGAGAGAATCAGTCCTCTCTCCCTAGTCACATATAGACATCATACGCACTCTGACATCATCATCATCATCGTCGTCGTCGTCAATAATAACTTTTTTGTTGTTTTTTTTTCTAGACAGGATTTAAAAATAGGTTAGAACATAAAAAAAAGTATATATAAGGTGTGAGTAGTCAGGGCCATTGGGACGAAGCCATGCGCATACACTGGGTATTTATTTATTTATTTTCAGGCAGTGTTTCACTGAGCAGTTCTCGGACTAAAGGTGTAGCTTAGTGATAGAGTGCTTGCCTAGCATGCACATGTCCTGGTACTTGATTCCCAGCACCACAAAAAACAAAACAAAACAAAACAAAACAAGAAAGGAAAAACAAAAACCTAATTTTCACTGTGCAGTTCTGATTGCTGTGGAACTCACTAGGCTGACCTTGAACTCGGAGATCTGTCTGTCTCTGCCTCATGAGTGCTGGAATCAAAAGCTTATGCCACAGGGCCTAGATATCCACTGAGTTTTGAATAACGATGAAGAGTTCAGTGAAGAGTCTAAGAGTTTAAGATTTGTGATATAGGTGGAAGTTGAAGCTCAGGTGATCAGGACACGAGGTCTGTGCAGTGGAGAAGGAAAGAGAATTTCTGGGGCTTGAGGTATGGTTCAGGGGTAGAGCACTTCCCTTACATGCTTAAGAATGCTGGTGTCCATTCCCAGATTGTAAAAGTTAGATAGATGGATGGGTGGGTGGGTGGATGGATGGAGGATGCATAGATAGATAATGAGCTCTATGTTGCTGGTCCTACTTGAACTATGTATTTAGCTTTTTAAAATTCTAATTAGGGCTGGTGAGATGGCTCAGTGGTAAGGCCCTTGCCCCCAAGCCCGGCAATCTGAGTTCAATTCATGGAACCTGTGTAAGGGTGGAAGGCGAGGACAGACTACACAAAGTTGCCCTCTGACCTCTACCAGCACTCTGTGGCTCTTGGGCCTACACGTAGCATGCATACACAGACACAGTAATAATAAAAATAAACAAACAAAATTGCCTTTAAATAAATTTAATTTTATGCGATTTGGATTTCAGGTTGCAAACATCAAACATCTAATATCCACAGCAGCCTGTTTTAGAGGTTCCCTTAACGTAGTCAGTGACTTTACACTGGGCTTTGACATAAAGTATACTCTTAACTTTTTTTTTTTTTTCTGAAATGAGGCTTTGCCCTATTAAGTCTTAAACTACTAGACTCAGGGCCAAAGAGATGGCCCTGCTATACTGCTCTTGCAGAGGACCTGAGTTCAAGTCTTAGCCCCCATGTTAGGCAACTCACAACTGACTGTGACTGCAGCTCCAGGGGATCTAGTTCTGGCCTCCATGGATCCCTGCACTTATATTCTCTCTCTCTCTCTCTCTCTCTCTCTCTCTCTCTCTCTCTCTCTGTAACACACACCACACACACAAATAATAATAATAAATCTTAAACACAAGTAAACCCGAGGGACATGATGGCATGTCTTTAATCCCAGCACTTTGGAGGTGGTTCTCTGTGAGTTCGAGGCCAGCCTGTAGTGAGTTACAGGACAGTTAGAGTTACTTGGTTAGACCCTGTCTCAAACAAAACAAAATAACAACAACCCCTGAAAGCAAAACAGCAAAAACAAATGAAGGGGGCTGGAGGGAAGCTCAATGGTCAGAGCACTTGTTCTTGCAGAGGACCTGGTCTGCTCCCAGCATCCACATGGTGGCTTCCAACCGCCTGGAACTCCAGTCCCAGGGGATCTGATGCCTTCTTCTCAACCTCCATGAACACTGTGTGTGTGCTGTGCATTTACATACATGTAGGCAAAAGACTCATACCCATAAACACAAACTCTACAAATAAAACAAAACAAGAAATACAACCCTCCCAGATGCAAGTTCCTGCCTTCAGGCTCCCAAGCAACTGGGACTATGGAATGGACCACTATGTCTATGTCTAGCTGGCTTGTTACTTTTCTATATATTTAATATCATGGTTTTTAAGTTTGTAGATTATTTTATAATTCTCTGTATCTGTCTATCTATCCATCCATCCATCCATCCATCCATCCATCCATCCATCTACCTACCTATCTCAGTGTATGGCCCTGGCTGACCTAGAGCTGGCTATATACACCAGGCTGGTCTTGAACTGAGTCAATCAAACTTCCTGTGCCTCCTGAGTGCTGGGACTACAAAGGAGCACTACCACACCTTGTTGTAATGTTTCTTTTAAGTAAACATGACTGAGGAGCTAACACTAGGGCTCAGTGGTAGCACACTTGCACACACACACACACACACACACGCGCGCGCGCGCGCACACACACACACAGATATATATAGAGAGAGATTGGAAGAGCTAATTGTTTGGTTTGTTTTGAGGCAGGGTTTCTCTGCATAACAGCCCTAGCTGTCCTAAAACTAGCCTTATAGACCAGGCTGGCCTGGCACTTACAGAGATCCTCCTGCCTCTGCCTCCCTAGTGCTGGGATTAAAGGCGTGCGCCACCACTCCTGGCTGAGACTGTTAATTGTAACTATTATTGTCTACTGAATTCCAGACACGATTTGAGTGTCCTTAGCTCATTTAATTCTCACAACTTAATGAGGCAAGTGCTGTTGCTTGAAGGAACAGCTTAAGCAGTTTGCCCAAACTCAAGCCAAAGGCTCTGAGCTCATAGAAACCCAAACAAGGGCAGTCCTAATGGAGCACTGTGTGCCTCTGCCTAGGGAACCACAGTGGAGGGCCAGGCCCCTGGAATCCGGGGGTAAAGGAGTTTCAAAAGAGGGGGTGGTCACAAGAGTCCCTGTGGAGGACAAGTCGCTGAGAATGTGAGTCATCTCCAGAGCAGGGTCCTGGGAGGGGCCTTCTGAACCCAAGCCTGACTGCACAAGCCCCTGTGCGTGCAATTGCACACTGTGTTGGACCTCGCACATGCCCAGCTGTTTGACAAGGTTGATCAAGCGTGACAAGAAACAAGTCGGTTGAGTGAGTTAGTCACCAACCTTCTCTGTCATCATCATAGCGCCATGCCATTACACTCATTCAAGCTGCCATTCAGGTGGCTGAAAAAGGACATGAGCCTCTGCCAGACTGTCGGCAGAGCCAGTTTTGAATAAAGGCAGGTAATGACAATCGCCGCAGTTCCTCTAGCAGAGGCCAGAGAGAGTGAGGAAAAGGATCCTACAATCAAGGGACTTCACACGGGCCTGGGAACTACTTCCCATTCCTTAGGCTCATAGAACATAGCTCTCAAGCTCCTCTTTGGACCATGGCATTGTTCTTTTGTGTCAGTGGTGCTGGGACTCAACTGCCCTGGTATGAATTCTGCTCCTATTGGATGACCTTAGTGTGGATTCCCTTGCCTATGTGGGCTGTTTAGGGGTGACTTCTGGCCAGTGTAAAGTCTATATGAGGCCTCTGCTCTTGGCTTCATTGTGAAAGCCTTCCCCATCTGCTCCCTCAAGGCCACTGGTCTTTTTATGAACTAATTAATTTATGTTTTTAGTATTTTAATTTATTTTTTTTGTCTGTGTATGTAGTAGAAGTAGATCAGGGTATGTCTCATTCATTTTCTGTTTCTCATCACGGCTACTTCTGGGTGGTACACTAAGCAGTCTTTCAGGAAGTTCCGGAAGCGTGAAGGGCAGGTGCTGCTTAAGGGTACAACTGAAGGGCTGATGTCCAGCTGAGCAGGTGCGCGTGCTTGCTGACGAGGCCGACAGCCTGAGTCCAGTCCGTGAAACACACACGGCAGAAGGAGAGAAAGTTGTCCATTGACTTCCGCGAGTGTGTCTTGGCACATGCCCCCATATATACATGCATTAAAAATGTAAAGAAAAAGGTCTAAGTGAAAAATGAGAAGCATAAAATAAGAACGGACCACGAATTGTTTATTGCTGGGGCTGGAGAAATGGCTCTGTGAGTAAGAGCGCTTGCTGTGCACGCATGGAGGCCTGGGTTCGGATCTCAGAACCTACGTCAATTGAGCTGGGTCACGTTCCCATGCACCTCTAACCTCAATGATGTTGGGGACAGAGACACGAGGTTTGCTAGAGTTTTTCCAGGTTTGGTGAGAGACCCTGTCTCAAAGGAAGGAATTGACAAATAGAGTAAGATCCTTTACATCCTTCTCTGACCTCTGCCCACACACAGACATAAGCCTCTGTACACATGTGTATATACCACACACACACATTCACACAACCAAAAAAAAAAAACCCAGAAAATATTTATTGCCCAGAAACTTACCCAGATGAACCTTTAATACTGTTACTGATAAACTCAGAATTTTACATGGGACACGAGCAATTGGAGATTTGGAAAGGAATCTACTACATTGTATTTAGTTATATTTATTTTGTGAGTGAGTGTGTGTGTGTGTGTGTGTGTGTGTGTTCATATGTTTGTGAACCTGTGTAGAGATCAGAGGACAATTTCATATGTCTTCCTCAATTGCTCTCCATGTTGCTTTCATATATTTATTTATTGTGTGTGAAGTGTTCAGTGTATGTCTGTGATGTGGGGAATATACACATGTGCATAAGGTACATGTGCTTGTTTGTGCACATTCATGTAGAAGTCAGAGCTTAACCAGTCACTTCCACCTTATCTTTTGGGGCAGGGTCTCTCACTGAACCTGGAGCTCATCGATTTGGCTAGATTCCTGGGCTTCCCAGTTCCAGGGATCCACGGGCTGGACAGTTGACTCAGTGGTTAAGGGCACTTGTTCTTGTGAAAGATCCAGGTTTGATTTCCAGCACCCACAGGGAGGCTCACCACCTCCTCAGGCACCAAGCACACATGGTGTATATGTGGTATATAAACACAGACACATAAAATAATAAAAACAAATCTTAAAAAAAAAAAGGGCTCCAGGGACCCTCTTTTCTCTGTCTCCCCAGAGTTAGAGTTAGGATTACCACTAAACCACCACACAAAGCTTTTTTTCTTTCATGTGTGTGGAGAAGAAAGCTTTATTTTATCCCAGGCTTGGGATAATAAGAGATTGTCTCAAAAAAAAAAAAAGTCCACATTTCCCAAGGGGAAAGTCTCAAGAATTTTTTACACAGTGACGGATGAAGCTTCTCGTCAGTGTGACTGCTAGGGACACGACTCAAACCCTCATGCTTGTAAGACAAGAACTTTACAGATTACATGTGAACATTGCTCTCTTCTTTAAGGTAATAATTATTATTAAGAATTTTATCTATTTCCCCTTCCCAGGGCATTTCATGTGTGTCCCTCTTAGGGTCCTCCTTGTTACCTAATTCCTCTAGGGTTGTGGATTGTAGCCTGGTTATCCTTTGCTTTACATCTAATATCCACTTGTGAGTGAGAACATACCATGTCTGTCTTTCTGGGTCGGAGTTACCTTAGGATAATTTTTTTCTAGTTCCATCCATTTCCCTGCAAATTTCATGATGCTATTGTTTTTTTTTTTTTTTTTTTTTTTTTTTTTTTTACAGCTGAGTAATACTCCATTGTGTAAATGTACCTTATTTTCTTTATCCATTCTTTGGTTGAGGGCCATCTAGGTTGTTTCTAGGGTCTGGCTATTATGGATAATGATGCTATGAACATAGTTGAGCAAGTGTCCGTGATGTGTCAGACCGTGTTGACTCCCCATGGGAGCCCTTACCCTCTCTGAGGAGTGAATGGGGGAGGAGGCAGGGGAGCAGGAGGAGGAGAGGGAGAGGGAACTGTGGTTGGTATGTAAAATGAAAAAAATAAAATAAAATAATATATAAAAAAGAATTTTAAGGGTAAAGCTGGCTAATTGTTAGATAAAATTTTATACATTTAATTTTTAAAAATATTCACTATTTCCAGGCAGGATGGCACATACCTTTAACTCTAACACTGGGGAGGTAGAGGCAGGCAGACCTCTGTGAGTTCAAGGCCAGCCTGGTCTACAGAGTGAGTTCCAGGACAGCCAAAGCTGTTATACAGAGAAACCCTGTCTCAAAAAACTAAAAAAAAATTCATTATTATTATTATTATTGTTGTTGTTGTTGTTGTTGTTATTGAGACAGCATTTCCTTTTGTGTGGCCCTGGCTGTCCTGGAACTCACTCCGTAGATCAGGCTGGCCTCGAACTCACAGAGATCTGCCTGCCTCTGCCTCCCAAGTGCTGGAATTAAAGTCGTGCACCACCACACCAAGATCACTTTTATTATTTGTAATAATGTGTGTGTACGTATGTGCATGTGAGTGTACATGAGTGCAGGTACCCACAGATGTCCTCAGAGTTGGATCTCCTGAACTGGAGCTACAGGTGGTTGTGAGTCACCTGATGTGGTTGCTGGGGATTGAGTCAGGTCCTTTAGAAGAGCAGTATGTGCTCTTAACTGTTGAGCCATCTCTCCAGGCCCCTGGACACTTTATTACATGTTGTTTTCAATGCTGTTTTCTGCCTTAAAAAATGAGTCGTTTCAAAGAACAATATACTGATGAGATTTTAAAATCACACCCTATAGGACAGAGTGGCTTATGCCTGTACTCCTATCACGAGGCAGATGAAGCAGGAGGATCACTGTGAGAACCAGGGCAGCCTGGGCACGTAGTGAATGCTAAGTCAGCTTGGGCTATAGAATAAGACCCTGTCTCAAACAAAATCAGAATGTATTAATGGGAAAGTTGGGGGATCCCTCCCCAGCTTTGCCTCTCCTGCTGCCCAGTCCCACCTCTCACAACTAGAACACACGGACAGCCAGTTCTAGATTTTATTTAGTTATTTAGGTTTTTTTGACACAAGGTGTCCTACATGCTAACAGACTCTCTGTGGTCACATCCTAGTGCCCAGCAAACACACGCCTCTGCAGCACTATGGGAAGTGCTCCAGGCTGTGAGTACAAAAGTCAAGGTTTCTCAGTTGGCCCTGGCATGCTTTAGAGCCCCAACTACTCAGGAGGCCAAGACAGGAGGAGTGCTTGAGCCCAGAAGTTCAAGGCCAGACTGAACAAGATTTCTGGCCCGTGGAGCTCAGTCTGGTGCAGTGGTTCTCAACAGTGGCCATTTTAACCCCCAGGAGATGTTCCGTGAGGTCTAGATACAGGTGGAGTTACTAAACTAGGAGAGGGAACATATCCAACCTTGTTCTTGACACTTCCTGGATAGGAGCCAAGGATGCTGCTAGGTGTTGGACAATGCACAGGGCCACCCCTACAAAGGAGTGTTTGACCCATTGTTGATAGTGGAGACTTGGGAAATCTGGTTTAGTAAGAAAGAGAGAAGTTCAAATGGGCAGTGGAAGAAGTTTCCTCTTGAGGCTTAGAGGTAGGGCCTCTGAAGAGTGGGATCCTGGATCAGGGTGGAGGGAATGGAGGGGTGAGGGCAGCGGGTGGAAGGGTGAGGCAAAGAGACTAACAAGAGCGATGGCCCGGGGCTATGGAAGAACCTCTAGCAGGTCTGGGAAGGGAACCCAGGGCTTCCCCCACGTCAGATAAGGGCTCTCAGACCTTGATGAACTGTTTGAGTGGCTAGACTAATAAAAGCTGTTGTGTGAAGCAGGGGCAGATGGGTGGGGTCCGGGATGGTTTACACCTTTAATCCCAACATTCAGGAGGTAGAAGCAGGCAGATCTCCATGAGTTCAAGGTCAGTCTGGATTACCTGGTGAGTCCAGACTCAAGAAACCCTGTGCTATGTGAACAGGAAGTGTGTAGCTGTGTAGCGAGGCCAGGGAGGGGGTGGACCTGACTAACAAGGACTCCAGGCCAAGCCAAAGACTCTGGATCTATAGAAAAGAGAGTCACCAGGGAGAGAGGGGTGGACCTGACTAACAAGGACTCCAGGCCAAGCCAAAGACTCTGGATCTACAGAAAAGAGAGTCACCAGTTACCAGTCCCAGAGGGAATGAGGGAATGTGCATCTTAGAAAATCTACTCAGGGTTCCATGGAGGAGGGATTGGATGGGGTCATGTTTGTCACAGGCAGGAGAGTCAAAAAACTGTGGTCAGAATCCAGCTCAGAAGTGACAAGAACAGTAATAAACAGGGGTGGTGGATCCAGGGGATGAAAGATAAAATAGAATCAGGGCTTGGCCTAAAAAGGAACTTACAGGACGACCCCTGGGGGTCTGCTGTACTGCAGCAAGTGGACAGAGAGGGACTCACAGGACCACTCCTGGGTGTCTGCTGTACCGCAGCAAGTGGACAGATAGGCCACGGTGCACAGTCAACAACAAAAGAAGGAACAAAGAAGGACAGGACAATTTTGTTTGTTTTTGCTTTTTTTTTTAGAAACAGGATTTCTCTATGTAGCCCAGGCTGTCCTTTGAAGACCTGAGTGTAAGTAAGGTGACCTGTGGGAAATTAGGAAAGCGGGGAGGTAGAGAGCTGAGCCCTAAGGAAAGGAGATGCTGTAAAACAGGAAGGTGCAATGCTGTAAAATGTACAATGCTGAGGCTGAATTCTTGGCTCCCAATGTTCTTATCTCTTCTGAACACATGGATTTGCTACTCTCTGTTTTTCTTCCCTAAAAGCATCCTAATTCTTTTTTTTAAGCTTATTTATTTGTGTGAGGGGATTGGGCTCATGCATGCAACTTGTCAGTCTCTCCTTCTGGCATACGGATTCCAGGGATTGGACTGAGGTCATTGTCAGACTTGGACACAATCACCTTTACCTGCTGGCCTCTGGCATCCTAGTTACTTGAAAACAATTTTTTTGGATTTTTTTGTTTGTTTGTTTTGTTTTGTTTTTCAAGACAGGGTTTCTCTGTGTAGCTTTGCACCTTTTCCTGGAGCTCACTTGGTAGCCCAGGCTGGCCTCAAACTCACAGAGATCCGCCTGCCTCTGCCTCCTGAGTGCTGGGATTAAAGGTGTGTGCCACCACCGCCCGGCTTTTTTTGGATTTTTTTAAAAGAAGATTTATATTATTTGGAAGAGATGGTGAAGAGATGACGCAGAGGGTAAGGAAACTTGCTGTTTTGCAGCAAGAGGCAGGGGGATCTCTATGAGTATGAGGCCAGCCTGCTCTACAGAGGGAGTTCCAAGACAGCCAGAGATGTTACACAGAAAAGCTCAGTCTCAAAAAACCAAAACAAAACAAATGGATGGATAGATAGATATGTGTAGTCAAATGGTTTCCTGTGTCCCACCCAGCCTGCCATTGGGACAAATCTCTCTCACCTGCAGTCCCACAGCCACTTATAAGATAATCACTCTAAGGCTTATATTAATTACAAACTGTATGGCCTATGGCTAAGAATTCTTGCTAGTTAGCTCTTTCATCTTTAATTAACCCATTTCTATTAATCTATGTATTGCCAAGTCACCATGACATTATGGGTCTACTGGAATGTTGTTCCTTGGGTGGCAGGCTAGCATCTCTGCTGTGGATATCGCTCTGTATAAATAAAATGCTGATTGGCCAGTAGCCAGGCAGGAAGTATAAGCGGGACAAGCAGAGAAGAGAATTCTGGAAAGAGGAAGGCTGAGTCAGGAGACTCTGCCAGCCACAGCCATGAGTACCAACATGTGAGATACTGGTAAACCATGAGCCATGTGGCAAGGTATAGATTTATAGAAATGGGTTAATTTAAGATATAAGAACAGCTAGCTAGAAGCCTGAGCCATTAGGCCAAACAGTTTAAATAATATAAGAGTCTGTGTGTTTATTTTATAAGTGGACTGCGGGACTGCGGGGGCTTGGTGGGACCCGGAGAAAAAACTCCAGCTACATGTCTCCTCTGCCTCTGCCTCTGCCTCTGAGCCATCTTGACAGCCACAGGATTTTTGTTGTTTTGTTTTGTTTTGTTTTGTTTTGTTTTTGTGTTTCAGACAGGGTCTTACATTATTACTCAGGCTGACCTGGAATTTACTATGTAGTCCATGCTAGTCTCAAACCGTTAGCAATCCTCCTGCCTCATCCTTCAAGTGCTGGGATTGCAAGTATAAACCAACGTGTATGGCTGAACAAGAAAATTTTAAAGTGTTTGTGGTGGTTTGAAAGAAAATGGCCCCCATAGGGAGTGGCACTATTACGAGGTCAGGCGCAGCTTTGATGGAGGAGGTGTGGCTTTGATGGAGTGGGCGTGGCTTTGATGGCGTGGTTGTGGCCTTGTTGAAGAAGTGTCACTGTGGGGGTAGTCTTTGAGGTCTCATATGTGCTCAAGCTATGCCCAGTGACACAGTTTACTTCCTGTTGCCTGCTGCTCAAGATGTAAGAACTCTCAGCTCCTTCTCTAGCACCATGTCTGCCTGCACGCCACCATGTCCCATGATGACAATAATGGATTAAACCTCTGAAACTGTAAGCCACCCCAATTAAATATTTTCCTTTATAAGAGTTGCCATGGTCATGATGTTTCTTCACAGCAACAGAAACCCTAATTAAGACAGTGTTAAAGCTACTTCATATGACATTATAAAGGTGTACATTTTCTGAACCTATAAAATGTACCTTGAAACTGGACCCTGAATGGAGCCTGGAAGCACAGGTCTGTAATCCCAGCCATCTAGGAACCTGAGGCAGGAAGATCAAAAATTCAACACTAGGCTTGACAATTTAGTGGGACCCTGTATTAAAAAATACAAAAGGAAGCTGGGTGTGATGGTGCATGCCTTTATTAGCAGCACTTGAGAGGCAAAGGCAGGCAAATCTCTGTGAGTTGGAGGCCAGCCTAATCTACACATCAAGTTCTAGGTCTGCCAGGGCTACACACTGAGACTCTTTCAAAACAAGCAAACATAAGGGGAAAATAGGGCCTTGGGATATAGCTCAGTGACAGGATGCTTGCCTAACATGTATGAGACCATGAGTTCAATCCCCAGCACCAGGGGTACACATAGAAAGAGTAAAACCCAAGCTGGAGGCATAATTCAAGGGTAGAGGGTGTACTTCGTCTGTACAATGTCAAGGAGTCAATCTTCAGGGTCAAAAAGAAGAACAAAACCAAAACTAAGCTGAAAGTGTGAATCCTGGGGGCTGGTGAGCTGGCTCAGTTAGGTAAAAGTGTTTGCCGCCAAGCCTGACGACCTGGGTTCGATCCCTGGGACCTACAAATGTGCCGTGGCACGTGCACTCTCACACACACACACTAAATGACCATCATGGCATGACAGCAGGCAGGCATGTCACTGGGGCAGTAGCTGAGAGCTCACGCTTGAGCCACACGCCACTCTGAACCACAGAGGGTGCTAAATGGAAATGCCATGGACTTTTGAAACCTCAAAGCATGCACCTGTAACATGCCTTCTCCAAAAAGGCCACACCTCCTAATCCTTCCCCAGTGGTTCCACCAACTAGGAAACAAGCATTCAAACATATGAGCCTATGGGGCCCACTCCCCTTCAAACCACCACAGCAAGGGACTGGACTCAAGTGCAGGTAGCTTGGCTGGCATGGCACACGGCTCTCTGAGGGATCACAGGTACGACTTGCATTTGGTCACCATAGCTCATACATAATTTCAGACCACATTAAAGACCCACCGTGGGCCAACACGTTGGCTTAGTGGGTACAGATGCTTGCCACTCAAGCCTGTCAACTTGAGTTCAAGCCAAAGAAGCCACATTAAGTCCAAATGACTCCACTGTGTCCTCCAAATGCACATACACCCACCAAGACATAAAGAGCCACAGAGACAAAATTAACCTTTATGTGTCTGTGGTTTCTGTTTTCATTGGATTTCCTATCTAATTTTGTTAACAGTTTCATTGATGTCATTCTTGAGTCATACTTAATAAACAAGGCGGGATCACTAGCAAGAAAGACAGAAGAATGCAACCAGTTCACCTGCCTAAGATGAAGATGTTTTGCAACCCAGCTCCCTCAGGGAGAAGTGGAGAATGACTAAATGATGACTTTATGCCCAACTGCTGTACAAAGCTGGATGACGGCAACGCTGGGAGCCAGGAGCTGCAAGCTGCCCGGTGTGGCACGTTGCTATAACTACAGAGGGCTGCCTGGGCTGTCAGAGGGTGAAAGGCTGTGTACAAACAACTCATACCACTGACTCAGCTCCCTGTGGTGATCACAAGCTCAAGGAGCAGCCAGCCTTGACTTGTTCCTTGTCTTTGAAGGATAACCAGGTTTCTTTGGTCCTACCAATACACCTAAGCACCCCCTGCAAAGGATGCCAGCTCTGGATATTAAGGATGTACAGAGATACCAGGGGCAATATACAGAGATATCTAACCAATGTATAAATCTTCTGTTTGCTTTTTTAAATTTATATTTATTTAAGTTTTATTTGAGACAAGGCTTCTCTATATGGCCCTGGAAGTCCTGGAACTCACTCTGTAGACCAAACTGGCCTCAAACTCAGAGATCTGCCTACCTCTGCCTCCTGCGTGCTGGGATTAAAGATGTTCACCACCACCACCTGGCTTCTGTTTATTTTTTAAGACTCTTAATTTTTATTTGATGCATGTGAGTATTTTGCCTGCATGACTATAAGTATCCTCTGTGTGTGTGTGTGTGTGTGTGTGTGTGTGTGTGTGTTGCCAACAGAGGCTGGAAGAGGGCATTGGATCCCCTGAACTGGAGTTAACAGATGGTTGTGAGCTGCCATGAGGGTACTGAATTTGAACTGTGGTCCTCTGGAAGAGCAGTGCTCCTAACTGCTGAGCCCCCTTGGCTGTATGAAGTTTTTGTAGACAAGGTTTCACTATATAGCTCTGGCTATCCTAGAACTTGCTATGTAGACCAGGCTGTCCTTAAACTCACAATCAGACTGCCTCTGTCTCAAAGAGTTGGGACTAAAGGCATGAATGCCACCACTCCTGGCTAGTGTATAAAACTAAATGCATGTTTGCAAAAAGTCAGATTTATAGACTCAGGCATGGTAGTGTATACCTGACTGGTATACAAACAAACAAACAAACAAACAAATGAAAGAGGTGCTGTCCATGATCAAGGCTCTTGCAGAGGCCCCAAGTTCACTTCCTAGCACCCACATCAGGCAGCTCACCACCACTTATAATTCTAGGTTCAGGGGATCTGGCACCTCTGGTCTCCAAGGACACCTGCCCTCATGTGCACTTACTCCCGCACAGATACATGCATAGTTAAAAGGAAAGTTTTGTTTGTTAAAGAAAGAAAAGAATAGGAAGTTTTTAGAAGACAATACTGGGTGATTTGGGGGGTGTGGTGGACTTCACCTAGGCCCTGAACGTGGCAGGCGAGAGATCTATAACTGAGCTATACATTACAGTCTCCATTTTAAACAGTATCAATATAAAATGCAGGTATCTGTGAAAATCAGAGAAGTAGACTTTGGGGTGTTTGTTTGTTTGTTTGTTTGTTTAATGGAAGCCAGGCTTCTGAGCCCTTGTGAGTCTGGCCCAGAAGGGTATATAAGGTGGGAAGAGACAGGAAGTCCAGGACTTTTGGACTGAGGACTCCCAGGCGTTCAGTGGAAGGACTGGTGGAGTAGGGGAGGTGAGAAGTGGGGCTGAGGCTTGTTCACAAATAAGGCAGGAGGCACCTCCACCAGTTCCTGATGCCCAAGATCAGAAGAGGGCTTAGGATTCCCTGGAAATGGAGTTATAGATGATCAGTCATGTCGATGGTGGAAACTGAATGGGGTCCTCTGCAAGAGCACTAAGAGCTCTTAACTGCTGAGCCATCTCTCCTGGCCCTATTTATTTAGTTTTTTTTTTTTAATTTTTTTGAGACAGGATTTTCCTGTTAGCTGGCCTCAAACTCGAAATCCTCCTGCCTCAATTTCTGAGTGCTAAATTTACATTGTGACTGTTTTTAAGATAGCATGAATTCCCAAATTCCCATTTCCTAATTTGTTCAAATAAATTAAATAAAACTGGGCTCTGCTACATGCCCCTGTGCTGAGAGAATAAATTGCTCAATGGGTCTGATCAGCCTCCCACATTATTAAGGGAGCGGTCTTAAGATGGCCTCTGTTCCCAGAGGATGCTGGAGGCGGCAGCCCTTTGGTGAGGTCACAGAAGTATCCCCAGGGTGCTGGGAGCTCCCTTAATTAGCACACCTGAGAGCTAGGCCACACTGTGTTGACTAGCTGCTGCCTGGCCTCAAGGCTCAGCTTCATGCTCTGGCCCAAGCGTGGAAAAACACTGGGCCTTCCTTTTTCTCCTGAACACGGTGGGGAGCGGTGAGAACTTGATAAAAGAGGCCTCCTGAACACTAATGAAAAACAAACTCCACAGAGCGGAGCCCAGCATGAGATCCTTCTCCTCTGTGCCCTCCCAGGAAACAGGCCTCCACAAGAGGGCTGAGCTGAAATAAGGGTAACCTCAGCAGGGGAGCAGCCTCCAAGGGTAAACTCAAGAACACCCAGAGCCTTGAAGAGGCCTATGGCTCCTATCATTCATCTCCTCAGGCACCTAAATATCCTTCAGTATCTCCCTACTCCAGAATCAAGCACAGTATTTCCTTCCTAGTATTTTTATGTGGAAATTTCCTGCTCCAGATTCTGTGGGAAAGAGAGGATGGTACAGCCGGGCCTTGACTCTGTCTTCCTTGATGCTAGTCTGCATACAGGCCATAATGCCTCTGTCTTGTACTTTTTTTGTTTTAATTGCTTTAGAAAGCTGGGCCTGGTGGACCTGTAATCCCAGCTGCTGAAGCGCCTGAGGCATGAGGGTGGTAAACTCAAGGCCAGCCTGGGCTTCTTAGTGAGTGCAAGGCCAGCCTGGGCTTCTTAGTGAGTGCAAGGCCAGCCTGGGCTTCTTAGCGAGTGCCTATTTCATAAAAGAAGTTTGAAGGTATGGTTTAGTGGTAGAGCACTGCCTAGTATGAGCAAAACCCTGAGTTCCATCGCCATATCACCACCACTAAACACACACACACACACACACACACACAATTTTTATTATTTACTTATTTATTGAGGCAGAGTCTCACTATGTACCCTAGCTGGCCTGGTACTCCCCATGTAGTGGGATCCACCTGCCTCTGCCTCCTGAGTTTTGGGATTAAAGGCAGTCGCCACCCCAACAGCTCACTTAATTTGTTATTTTTAATTAATTATGGATGGATGGATATGTCTACCTGTGGGTATGTGCATATAAATTCAGGTGACCGAGCCGGGCGTTGGTGGCGCACGCCTTTAATCCCAGCACTCGGGAGGCAGAGCCAGGCGGATCTCTGTGAGTTCGAGGCCAGCCTGGGCTACCAAGTGAGCTCCAGGAGAGGCGCAAAGCTACACAGAGAAACCCTGTCTCGAAAAACCAAAAAAA
>CABHPQ010166544.1:16360-27371 GCA_902168405.1 Peromyscus aztecus
AAAAAAAAAAAAAAAAAAAAAAAAAAAAAAAAATCAGGTGACCGAGGTGACAGGTCCCCTGGAGCCAGAGTTATAAACTGTTGTTAGCCACCTGATGTGGGTGCTGGGAACTAGACTCAAGTCCTCTGGAAGAGCCCAGTGCTCCAGCTCAAACTCCCCCCACACACACACACACAAACAGCCCTGGCTGTCCTGGAACTCACTCTGTGGACCAGGACAGCCTTGAACTCGCAGAGATCCTTCTGCCTCTGCCTCCCAAGTGCTGGAATTAAAGGCATGTACCACCACCCCCTGGCCCAGCTCAAAATTTTGATTAATTCTTTTGTTTTGAAGAGCTGGAGAAGGAGCCAATGGCCTCAAATGTGCTAGGCTAGGGCACTTCACTAGATTGTGCATCCCAGCTCAGTCCTGCTATACAATTTTGAGTGTACAATTAAATGTATTTTAGTACACCCAGAGTTGTGAAAACAGCACCACAATGAATTTTAGAACATTTTAATCACTACTAAAAGAATCCCCTTAATAATAGTGGGTCCCCCTTTACACAGACCTCCCCTAACTTCTTTCTCAACACAGGCAGTCTCTGATCTTTCTGTTGCTGCAGATCTGCATGTTCTGCTACCTGTGACCTCTTGAAAAACTGATCAACCTCTTTGAGAATCAACTTCGTCTTACGTGAAACTAACTGTAACGAGCCCCTCACCCTGCAGGGCAGAGAGAGTCAGTCTAATTGGTTCTCACTACCTTTCCTTGGGGCATTAAAATACTGAAGTTTTTGTTTGTTTTGGATTTGTGGATTGTTTTTTGTTTGTTTGTTTGTTTTGTTTTCAAGACAGGGCTTCTCTGTGTATCCCTGGCTGTCTTGGAATTCTTTTCTTTTTTAATGATTTTTTTTATGTGCATTGTTTTGCCTCCATGTATGTCTATTGCTGTGGAATAATCCTCTTGTACACTGTGAAGATTTGTCACTCGATTTGGTTTAATAAAATGCTGATTGGCCAGTAGTCAGGCAGGAAGTACAGGTAGGGTGGCCAAACTAAGAATGTTGGGAAGAGGAAGAGCAGAGTCAGAAGTTGCCAGTCAGGTGCAGAGGAAGCAAGATGGGAATGCTGTACTGAGAAAAGATACCAAGCCATGTGGCTAAACATAGATAAGAATTATGGGTTAATTTTAAAGTAAGAGCTAGTTAGTAATAAGCCTGAGCTACTGGCCAATCATTTATAATTAATATAAGCCTTTGTGTGGTAATTTGGGAACTGGCTGCTAGGCATTTGGGAGTTGCTGGCGGGACAGAAACTTCTGACTACATATAGCACCCAAACTTTTGGCAAGAATTTCCATATAAAGCTTGAAAAAGCTTTGAAAAGGATTCTAAACACATAAAAACAGAGTCAAACTCAGCTTCTTGGTAACCACTTTTTTTGGGGGGTAGACTCTGTTCACTAGCAGCAAGCAGAAGCACAGCTCCTTTAAGAGACGGCTTCCCTTTAATCCCAGCACTCGGGAGGCAGAGGCAGGCTGATCTCTGTGAGTTCGAGGTTAGCCTGGTCTCCAAAGCGAGTTCCAGGAAAGGCACAAAGCTACACAGAGAAACCCTGTCTCAAAAAAAAAAAAAAAAAAGAGACAGCTTCCTGACTCAGCGTTAGAGACAAAAATGGGCGGCTTTTTAAGAGGCCCTGCTACCAAACACTTAAATGGGGTTTATGAGCAGTGGGTGGCATGCTATTTGGTGGTGGCATGGACCTAGAAACTCCCCAGAGTTGGGGTGATACATGTGGCTCCTGCCAGTACCTCCCCCATGAATCTAGACTCTCAGGAAGCTAAGGAATGGGCGGAGCCAGCTGATTTGGTCCTAGTCACACTGCTTGCTTAGCAATTTAAAAACTCGTGTGATCAGAAAAAGATAGAGATATACAGATTAAGAAAAAAAAACAAAAACAAAACAAAAACCAAACCTCTAAATGGTTTACAGTGTGTTTAAAAATATACATAGACTTTGGAGAGTAAAGAGAAGGTATAGGCAGTCATAAAAAAGAAACTTATAGTCTTAAAATAATAAAGTCCTTAAAAAGGGAGTAAAGTAGCATATATTTTTTTTAAAAAAGACCAGGTAAATATGGGAAATACACAGAGTCTGAATACTGTATGTTATTGTATTGTCTTTGAATTGTTTGACAGCTAAGGAAGGAGCGACAGCTGCTAAAAGACATTTGATTATAAATGTTGCTGGATTAATCCAACCTAAATAAATAGATTCGTTCATCTATTTATTTATATATTTTGAAAATGCCTTGACTTCAAAATTTGAGCCAAAAGATATGTTTATCAAAGATATCTTTGGAGAAGAGGTTATGCTTTTGTTTCCATGGGAAATGAGAGGCTGTGGATTCATTCTGGGTTAAGAAGAATAAAGTTTGGTTGAGGAAAACCCCCTAAAAAATATCTCTTGGGGACGAACGACCCAGATGATCCAAGGTTTCAGAGCACCTCTATTGCAGTTTCCTCTAAATTCTGCATTCAGAACAGCTTCAAGACTGCTGGCTGAGATGATCCAGCCTCACAGACTACTGCAGCCAACACTTAACCATTATCCTGAATTTTCTCTGGGTCCTCCAAAGATTACCAGTGCCCCCAATCAACAGGAAGTTGTCTAGAGAACTGCAGCCACATTCCCCCAAAAAATTATGGATATGTGTTATTGTTTAGGGGGGGTTGGTTACAAGTTGTTATATAGATAATGGTCAGGAAAAAGGGTAAACAAGGGAGATCAGATTCAGGGATCTTGTTCTGAAAAGAAAACGGAGGATACAGAAATGATAGGATAAAAGGGCAGATTATTAAATCTACTTTAATCCAAAACACAACTATTAATCTTACATATTTTACATTAGTATGGATTTTGGTTTATTGATACAAATTTAAAGTTGATTTTGTTACACTGCATGTATATTTCTACTCCTGTTTAGGGTATTGTGTTTATGCAGCTCATTTAAAATGTAATGTATAATTAAGAAATACAGACTGAGAGTCATCTATAATAGCAAACTTACAGTCGTGTTAGGTATGTCTTCAAGGTCATACAGATATATAGTTCAGATCTTGCATGGATAAATGAACAAATAAATAGCACATAAATGAACTTGGAGAAAGAGGAGCCTTCAGAATGGCAATGACTGGAGTCCTCACAGGGCTAGCAGACAGGAAAGGAAATAATACATTTTTCTCTTGCTTTTATTCTCTTGCTTTGAGACAGGGTTGAGGGTAGCCTAGGCTAGTTTTAGACTTGCTTTGTAGGTAAGGCTGACCTTGAACTTCTGATTCCCCTAGCTTCTACCTCCCCTGTGTTGGCACCTTCCCAGTGATAAGATTACAAGGACTGTGTCCAGTTTTACGGGGTACAGGAGATCAAACCCCCTTGATACCAGTGATTTCCTCTACAGATTTCTTCTCTATCACTACTCCTTTTAAATTTTATTTATTTATTTATTCATTCATCTATTTATTTACTTATTGGTATTTGAGACAGAATTTCTCTGTGTAACAGTCCTGGCTCTTCTAGAACTCGCTTTGTAGACCAGGCTGGCCTCGAACTCCCGAGTGCTGGGATTAAAGGCCTGTGCCACCACCACCCAGCTTATTTATTTATTTGTATAGGTGTTTTGCTTGTGTGTATGTTTGTGCATCACTTGCCTACCTGGTGCCCACAGAGGACAGAAAAGGGCCCCTGGAAATGGTGTTACAAACAGTTGTGATGCTGCTATTTGGGTGCTGGGGTTGAAACCTGGTCCCCTGGAAGAGCAGCCAGTGCTCTTAATCGCTAAGCCATCTCTCCAGCCCTATTTTTTTAAAATAACATTTGGAGTGCATACTCTACTACTGCTCTGTCTCCCTGGAGGACAACTTTGTGGAAGTTGGTCAGTGCTCTCCTTCCAGGATGTGGGTCCCAGGAATCAAACTCAAGTTACCAGCCTCCATGAAAAGCATCTTTACCCACTGAGACATCTCTCTTTGTTTGTTTGTATTGTTGTTTCTATATTTTTTATTAATTCTTTGAAAATTTCATATGATGTATTTCGAACATATTCAGGCCCTTTAACTTTCCCCCTTATAACCTTTTCAAATCTCCCATTCTTTCTCACCCAACTTTGAGATTGCTTCTTTTTTCTTCTTCTTTCTCTGTCAAGTTTAGTTTGAGTTGCCCAGCTAGTCTTGGGACTGGGGCCTGCTCTGGTGTGAGATCAGTCTACCAGGGGCCACATCATTGAACAAAGCCGACTCCCAGCAGCTATATAATGGTAGTAGCTCCTCAACTAGTGGTGGGATTGCCTGCCCACCTTCTATCCTCTATGCTGGAACTTTGTCGGGATGGAGATTGTATATGTCTTGTGCATGCTCACAATCACTGTGAGTTCATGTGCATGTACCGTGTTCTGTCTGGAAAACACTGTTTCCCTGAAGTTTCCCACCATCTCTGGCTTTCACAGTCTTTCTGCCCCTTCTTGGAGTGATATGAATGTCTGATTTATGGATGAGCATGGTCTTTGAGGGGGGTCCTAGTTGACTCTCATCTGCTGCACAGAAGTTTTCTCATGGGTTTGGTTTTGTTTGAGATAGGGTCTCCTGTATTCCTTGGAATTCTCATAGCTTTGGATTTGATATGTAGCTGAAGATGTCCTTGAACTTCTGATCCTCCTGTCTCCATCTCCTGAGTGCTGGGATTACAGACCTGCACCAACATGCTCAGTTTAGGCTTTTTTCTATAAGTTCCTTAGTTGGGCCAGTGAACCCCTGGATATAAAGAGAAGAATAGGGTGGGAGACCTGGAGATGCGAAGTCTACATCCTTGCTTTTCCACAGAAAAGAGCAAGAAATGCTTAGCAGGGCTTGTGGAGTGAACTCAATGGCAAGACATGGGTGTAGTCCGTTCCATCCCCAGAACTACCCAAAACAGAAAACACTCAGCAGTTGTGCAGGCCTTTCTCATTCACTCAGCCAATGGGATTCAGCTATAGCTGTCTTAGAGGAGCAATGATGAGTTTTCACTCATTTAGTCTGTAGAACAATCACTGATGGCCCCACCAGTACCTTCCTTGGATGACTCTGTAACTACAAAGGCCTAGGAAGGATTGCCACCAGGAAATGCTACTCTGTGCCCTCTGTTCTGGGGGCTGAGATATATACAGATACTCTGCCTTGATGAAAAAAATTGGTGATACTGTTTTATTTTATTTATTTTTACGTGTGTGAGTTTTTGCCTGCTTGTACATATGTGAACCATGAAGACAGAATAAGGCTTAGGATCCCCTGGAACTGGAATCAGAGGCCATTGTGAGATGTAGTGCTGGGAATCAAACCTATGTTCTCCACAGGAGCAGCAAATGTTCTTAATCACTGAGCTCTCTCTCTAGCCCCATCAATATATTTTTACAGTTCACCATCCAACTTTTACCTGGACAGATTGGTTGCAAAATTAGGTTTCAAATGTGTCCATGGGATATGTTCTACAGGGCAGGGATGAGCTGGCAGTGTTTCTCAATTGTTGAGTGCTGCTCTTGCGGAGGCCACAGGTTCATCTGGCATGCTCAAAGTTCTCCACTTGCGAGGAGAAAACCAAATGGACAAAATGGCATCCAAAACAGATACTTTCAGAGTTGCTAACTTTAGTAGCAAGGAGGAAGTTTGCAAATTTCTGTTTTCCAAAATTAATTAAAAGATTTGATAATTCCATGCCAGGTGGTGGTGGTGCATGCCTTTAATCCCAGCACTCTGGAGGCAGAAGCAGGCAAATCTCTGACTTCAAGGCCAGTCTGGACTACAGAGCAAATTCCAGGAGAGCCAGGGCTGCACTCAGAAACCCTGTCTCAAAAAAATATAAAGATAAAAAAATGAAAAATAAAACAACAAAACATTTGATACTTGTACTGTTCACCTACAGTGAGAGGCCATTGGATCAGAATCTCTTTAGGTCAATCATATTTGCGAATGCTCTCATTATGATCCAGAAGGACAACTAAAACATCTCTCAATCTGTCTACATTTACCAGGCATGTCTTGTTTAATCTAAATTTCACACCTCAGTAATAACAGTTATCACCCCATGTTTTTCTGTTTCCCCCTACATTTCCTATTTCTTTTAGATTTTCAACTATTGAAAGGCAAGAGCCTGAAGGCTCTGTTTTATTTGCTAAGTGAGGCAGGAGGCCAAAGGTAAGGCTTGGTTGACCTTTCAAAAGAAAAGGGGCTGGTGGAGCTGGAGCTCAGCGGTAGGCTCAGTCTTTGTGTTTGTTTTTAGCATGCCCAAGGTCCAGTGTTCAGTTAATACCACCAAAACAAATACTACTGCTAATAGATAGAGCAAGGCATGGTGGAGCACACCTATAATCCTAGCACCAGGTGATAGACGCAGGAAGATCAAGAGGTCAAAGTCATCTTCAGCTACCTAGTGAGTCAAAGGCCAGGCTGGCCTACAGGAGACTGTTTCAAATAAAGACAGGAAAAGCTGGGCATGGTGGCGTGCACCTTTAATCCCCTGGACTCTGGAGGCAGAGGCAGACAGATCTCTGAGTTCCAGGCTAGCCTGGTCTACAGAGCAAGTTCCAGGACATTGAAGGCTAGAGAGAAACCCTATCATGAATTACCCCCCACTCCCTGCAAAAAAGACAGGAAAAGACAAAGAAGAGAAACATTGCTGGGCATGGTAATCATGCTTGTAATTCCAGCACTTGGGAGGCAGAGGCCTGGGCTGAATGAGAGCCTGTTTCAAAAAGAAAAACAATAAATAAATAGACAAATGAATTTTTAATTGTTAGGTTTAAAAATAATGAAATTTAAGCTGTGTATGTAGTAATGATGATGATGATGATGATAAAATAAAAAATAAAATTAAAGGAATCTGGGGCTTTATAGATGGTTTAGCAGTTAAGAGCACTTGCTGCTCTTGCGGAGGCCACAGGTTCAGCTTTCAGCACCCACATAATAGCTTACAACCAACTATAATTCCAGTTCCAGGGAATCTGATTCCCTCTTTTGGCCTCTGTGGACACAAGGCATGCACATAATACACACACATACATGTAGTTAAACACACATACCCATAAAATAAAAATAAATAAACCTTTTAAAAAATTAATTGGGGATGAAGACATGGCTCAGCAATTAAAAACATGCATTACTCTTTCAGAGGATCGGAGTTCCAGTCCCAGCACCTCTGTTGGGTGGCTGACAACCACCTGTAATTCAAACCCTAGGGCAGTGGTTCTCAATGCTGTGACCCTTTAAGACAGCTCCTCATGTTGTCGTGGCCCCCAACCATAAAATTATTTTCATTGCTGCTTCCTAACTGTAATTTTGCTGTTAGGAATTGTAATGTAAATATCTGATATGTGGGAAATCTGATATGTGACCCTTGTGAAAGGGTTGTTAGACCCCAAAGTGGTCGGGACCTACAGGTCAAGAACCACTGCTCTAGGGGGTCTGACACCCCTGCTACATGAGGATACATGCCAAACCAACACAGATTCATGCACAAGCACATATGCATAATTTTAAAAGTAAATATTTAAGCTGGGAGTGGTGGCGTATGTCTTTGATCCCAGCACTTGGGAGGCAAAAGCAGGTGGATCTCTGAGTTTGAGGCCAGCCTGGTTTACAGAAGTGAACGCCAGGACAGCCAGGGCTATACAGAGACACCTTTTCTCAACAAATAAATTAAATAAACATTTAATTTGAAAAAATGAAATATTAACTCTTTTTATATGATCTCAAGAGAAACTATTTACCTAGCATGCACAAGGTCCTGGGTTCAAACCCTACCATTGAAAAAACAATGATCTCATTTGTTTCACATTACAATTGTTCCTCATGTGTTTTTTGTTTCAGTGATAAAACATTGATCAAAACGAATTGTGGGGAGGGAAGATTTATTTGCTCTACAGGTTACTGAGGGACTCCAAGTGAGTGGGCTGGGTCCTCCTACATCTATCATTGATCAAGAAAACAGCTAGGCATAGCGTCGCTTGCTTTTAATCTCAGCACTGGAGAAGCAGAGGCAGGAGAATCTCTGTGAGTCTGAGGTCAGTCTGGTCTACATAGAGAGTTCAAGGCCAGTCAGAGTTACATAGAGAGGCCCTGTCTTAAAAAAGAAAGAAAGACCCCATAGGCTTGCCCACAGGCCAGTCTGGTGGAAGAAATCCCTCAGTTCAGGTTGTTTCTTTCCAGGCAACTATAGTTTGTGTCAGGTTGAGAAAGACAAACCAGTACAAATTGTGGAGGTAAACAAATTGGGAGTGAATAGTGGTGGTATTTAATTATCGAGAACTGCAATATAACATCTAAGCCCACATTTAGTGCTAAACCTATAATTAGAACCCATTTTCTCTCCCTCTTTCTTCTTTTTTTCTTGAGATAGGGTCTCAAGCAGCCAAGGCCTTGAGTTTATTACATGGCAGAGGTGACCCTGAGTTTCCCGTCCTCTTACCTCCACCACCGGGTTTTAGGAGATGCTGGTGCATTTGGCCTGTGAGGGGAGGGGGAGCAGGAGGAGGAGCTGCCACAAGGTTATCTTGTTTCTCCTAGGCTGGTTTTTGTTTGTTTGTTTGTTTGTTTGTTTTTTGTTTTTTGAGACAGGGTTTCTCTGTGTAGTCCTGACTGTCCTGGATCTTGCTCTGTAGACCAGGCTGGCCTCAAACTCACAGATTGCCTGCCTCTGCCTCCTGAGTTCTGGGATTAAAGGCGTGCGCCACTGCCACCACCACCACCCAGCTCCCTAGGCTGGTCTTAAATTTGTGTAACTATCACTCTAAGGTTAAAAATTGTTTTCTAGATTATTGGTGTTGAATTCAGTGAAAACATACACACCATTTTTCTTTCTTTTCTTTTCTTTCTTTTTTTTTTTTTTTTAAGACAGGGTTTCTCTGTGTAGCTTTGCGCCTTTCCTGGAACTCACTTGGTAGCCCAGGCTGGCCTTGAACTCACAGAGATCCGCCTGTCTCTGCCTCCCGAGTGCTGGGATTAAAGGCGTGCGCCACCACCGCCCGGCTCATTTTTCTTTCTTTTAAATAGGGTCTTGTCAGGCAATGGTGGTGCACGCCTTTAATCCCAGCACTCCAGGGCAGAGGCAAGTGGATCTCTGTGAGTTTGAGCCTAGCCGGGTCTATAGAGCAAGTTCCAGGATAGCCAGGGCTACACAGAGAAACCCTGTCTTGAAAAATAAAATAAAATAAAATAAAATAAAATAAAATAAAATAAGATAAAATAGGGTCTTATGTAGCCAAGGCTAGTCTTGAATTCCTGATCCTCCAGCTTATACCTCCCAAGAATACTGGGTATACTGGCATGTGCCAACATTCCTGGTTTAAGTTTTTATTTGTTTGATTTTTCAGTTTTATTTTTGTGTGTGTACGTGGGCCATGCAGGGCTTCACTGTGTAGGTTTGCCTGTCCTGGAGCTTACTATATAAACAGAATTTTCTACCTAAATGTGGAACATTTTTCAGTGTTGAATGAAATGAATCAGAAACAACTTGAGCCTGGCTAAGGAGTTTCAGGCCAGATGTATATGACCCTGGACACTTTCTTACCAAAGTAATGTGACTTTCAAACTGGCCTCAAATGTATAAGACATGCCTGCCTCTGTTCCCCAAATGCTGAGATTAAAGGACTACACCACCACGGTCATCTTTTTTTTTTTTTAAATACTTGTTTCTTTGTATTTTGTACATGTGTCCTTGGGGGAGTGTACTTGCACCCTGTGTGTAAGTTGACAGCTTGCCTGGCTTTAACATGGGTGCTGGGTATCAAACTAAGGTCCTCATACCTGAGTGGCAAGCACTTTACCAGTTGAACCCTGTCTCCAGCCTATACTTTTTGCTCTTTTTTTCCTTTTGTTTCTTTGAGACATGTTTCTCTGTATAGTCCTGGCTGTCCTGGAACTCTCTTGCTGTGGGATGTTCTGTATGTTAAATGTGTTGCTCTGATTGGTTAATAAATAAAACATTGATTGGCCAGTAGCCAGGCAGGAAGTATAGGCGGGACAAGGAGGAGAATTCTGGGAAGTGGAAGGCTTAGCCAGAGAGATGCTGCCAGCCGCTGCCATGACAAGCGAGATGTAAGGTACCGGTAAGCCACGAGCTATGTGGCAACTTATAGACTAATAGAAATGGGTTAATTTAAGATATAAGAACAGCTAGCAAGAAGCCTGAGCCATTAGGCCAAACAGTTTAAGCAATATAAGTCTCTGTGTGTTTACTCGGTTGGGTCTGAGCAGCTGTGGGACTGGCGGGTGAGAGAGATTTGTCCTGACTGTGAGCCAGCGACCACCACTGCCCAGCTTCCGGCCCATGTTTGAAAACTCTGAATAGTCAAGTGGATTTCTCACCAATTCAGACTCATCTCTGGGCCTGGAGAGCTAGCTCAGTGCTTAAGAGTGCTTGCTGCTCTACCAAGGAACCAGAGCACAGTTCTCAACCTGTGGGTTCCGGCCCTTCCACAGGAGTCTCCTAACACTATCATTAAACACAGATGTTTACATTATGATTCATAATTGTAGCAAACTTAATTATCAAGTAGTAATGAAAATAATGTTCTAGTTGGGGTCACCACAACATGAGAAACTATATTAAAGGGCCGCAGCATTAGGAAGGTTGGGAACCAGTGGATTAGCGAGACGGCTTAGTGGTTAAGAGGTCTTGCTGCCATACCAGAGGACCTACTTTCAGGTCCCAGTACCCACACTATGTGGCTGCTAACTGCATGGCTCCACAGGCACCCCCACACATGTGAGACACTCTTACAAACATGTATGTTATGTATAGCTACAAAAGTAAAAATAAATCTTTTTTTTCTTAATCCTTATCTTTCTCAAGCCAATCCCCTCCTCTAAACATTCCAGTTCCCTCCAGTCTTCTGAACTCACCCCTAGAAGGAGCATTTAGACTAGACCTACTTTTCCTTTCTTCCTTCCTTCCTTCCTTCCTTCCTTCCTTCCTTCCTTCCTTCCTTCCTTCCTTCCTTCC
>CABHPQ010166544.1:27381-39475 GCA_902168405.1 Peromyscus aztecus
TCCTTCCTTCCTTCCTTCCTTCCTTCCTTCCTTCCTTCCTTCCTTCCCTTTTTGTTTTTTTAGATAGGCTCTACCATGGAAGCCGAACTGTCCAGGAACCTGAGATCCCCTGCCTTAACCTCACAATTGCCTCGAGTAGAGTTGTGTGCCACTGAGTCCCGTTTCTGCAGTGATGGGGACTGAACTGAGAGGGCTGTGTTCATATTGAGAAAGCACTGTACCACCAAACTACATCCCCAACACTGGACTAGATTATTTCTTACATCATTTATAACTTTAGGACTATACATACTACAGACACTAGAGTGTACTCGGAGTTCACACTATACTAATAACTCTACTGTTTTATCAATTTAATTAAAACTTCTCTAGGCCAGAGGCAGAAGTTTCTACCTAAATGTACATTTCAGTCCTGAATGAAATGCATCAGAAGCAACTTGGGCCTGGTTAAGGAGTTTGAGGCCAAATGTATACGACCCTGGACACTTCGTCAACCAAAGTGATGTGACCTTTACACTGAGTAGGGCTGATCTGAGGCCAAAGGAATGACACAGGGAGTTAAAATCATTAAAAGGAAAGTTGAAGAAATTACGAATCGCAGCTCCTTTGAGAAGAGATTAAGGAGAGAACTCATTAAGATTCACCAGCTTCTGAATGGCACTGGGAATTGAGATGCTACAAAGCTATTTGACCTGGTGTCAAGAACAAGGGGAGATGTCACAATGAGATAGGCTTGGGCGGGAGACCCCAGGAATTCGGAGAGGAATTTTGGAGCTGAGAAGCAGTCCAGGGCAGTAAAGGGCTGCCTTTCAGACGGAGTTTGTGGAAGAGAATGTAGCAGGCAACAACATCGGATGAGGATTCCAGTTTATTCTTCTTCGGTGCTGAGTGTGGGGTGTAGGGCTTCCTGCTTACACCCCAGCCTTCCTGATGTGGATTTCAGTCTTGAATCAAAGAGGGGCACATGGAAGAAAGGCCATCCTCAACAACCTTTGACTCTCACCCGTCAAGTACTAACTCAACAACCTTTAAAATTACCTGTCACTGTGTGAGGCATTCAGACAGTGTTTGGGGCAGTGGGAGCACCATTGTCTAGCATGACTGAGGCTCTGGTTCCAGCCCTAGGAGCATCAAACAAAAGAAAGTACAGTTGACTGTCAGATATGGCCCACTGTGGGCCAGGTATGGTGGCGCACGCCTTTAATCCCGGCACTCGGGAGGCTACGAGGCAGGCAGATTTCTGTGAGTTTGAGGCCAGCCTGGTCTACAGAGTGAATTCCTGGACAGCCAAAGCTACATAGTGAGACTGTCTCAAAAAAAGAAAAGAAAAAAGTTCTTGGGGCTGGAGAGATGACTCAGTGATTAAGAAGAGCACTGGCTGCTCTTCCAGGGGACATGGGTTCAATTCCCAGCACATGGAAGTTCACACCTGTCTGTAACTCCAATTCCAGGGCTTCCGACACCCTCACACAGACATACACGCAGACAAAACACCAATGAACATAAAATAAAAATAAATTATATATTAAAAATAAAAGGTATAGCCCACTCTGGCCCAGGCTGTTTGAAGCCTGAGCCCAGAAAGCAGGAATGACTCCACGTGGAGCAGCTGCCTGTGTACAGAAGACCATAAGAACCAGGAGCTGCCGGGCGGTGGGGGCACGCCTTTAATCCCAGCGCTCGGGAGGCAGAGCCAGGCGGATCTCTGTGGGTTCGAGGCCAGCCTGGTCTACAGAGTGAGTACCAGGACAGGCTCCAAAGCTACACAGAGAAACCCTGTCTTGAGAAACCAAAAAGAACCAGGAGCCTTTGCTGTTCAGGTCAGGAGGACTTTTGTTCTGTTTTGTTTAAAGGATTTTCAGCATTTAATGAACCTCCCTATGTGACTTGAAGCAAGCAGGATACCTGGGCCTCCCACCAGCCCCTGTGACCTCCTCAGGGCTTCTGCTGAAGGGTTTGGCCTTCTTTTTCTTTTCTTTTTTTGTTTTGGTTTGTTTTGGTTTGGTTTGGTTTTTTTGAGACAGGGTTTCTCTGCGTAGCCCTGGCTGTCCTGAAGCTCTCTCTGTAGACCAGGCTGGCCTCGAACTCGGAGATCCCATTATCTCTACCTCCTGAGTGTTGGATTAAAGGTGTGTGCCACCATCACCCTGAGAGTTTGGCCTTCTTAATGACAGGCTGCTTGTGCACTTCTCCTGGCCCCAGAACTCTGTAGCTCCTGGGTCGCACCACACGGAAGACGGGAAGCTACCTACCACTTGCTTGTGGCGGCGGTTACCGTACTCCTCACCGACCAATGTCCACAGCTTATCAAGGTTGACAGGCAGAAGCTCTGGTGCCTCTTCACGTGGTAATCCCTCACACCAGCTCTCCAACTAACCTGGGTGATGTCTGTGGGAACGGAGACTGTGGTGAGGCACACCACAGCATTACCACGAGCCCTACTCCCCACCCATCCCCATACCCTGAGTGCTTGCCAATGAGGCCTCGGTAGCTCATGTGGTCCCAAAATTCCCAGGTTTTCTTCAAGTGTGGACAGCATGGTAGCAGCTGAAAGGAAAGAGCACAAACTTCCAGCCTTAAGGCCAAAACACGGCGGCTCCTGTCACCGTGGTCTCAGTCAGTCTTGCAGGAATTAGTCACTGGAAGCCACGCTGAGGCTTACAAATGCCATGACTCACGGGAATTAAATGCCGTGATCTAGTACGTGTGTGGGTATATGTATATATACATGTGTGTATATATGTTGTGTGTGTGTGAGGGCCTTGAGTGTGCCCCAACACATGTGCAGAGGCCAGAGGACAACTTGCAGGAGTCCGTTTCTCCCCTTTCCCTTGTGGGCTCTGGGGAACGGAACTCAGGTCATCGGGCTAAGTAGTGAGTGAGTGCTTTGACCTGCTGAGCTACATAGCTGGCTCTCTCCACTTTACCTTTAGTTACTTTTTTTACGTTTATTTATTGTGTGTGTGAGGGTGGTGGCGGGTGTGACACAGTACCTATGGGAGATAACTGGGGAGTCAGTTCTTTCCTCTCACCAGCACTTTCTGGACATCAAACCCGGGTCAGGGGGTGTGGCAGGTTCTTTGACCCGTTCAGCCATCTTCCACCTCACTTTTTTTTTTTTTTTAGGAAAAGTCTCTTTGAACCTGGAGCTTGCTGTCTGAAACAGACCAACTGAACGGAAAGCCCCAAGAATCACTGCCTCTACTCCCCAGTGCTGGGGTTACAGGGATGTGCCGTTGTACCTGGAATTTACCTGGCTGCTAGGGATCTGAACTCAAGGATTTAAGCTTGGACAGCCAAGCCCGTTACCCTGAGCCATCTCCTCAGATCACACAGAACCTCTAGAGTGACTGTGGCTACTTAGAGACAGGGTCTTCTGTGGTCCTGGCTGGCCTGGAACTCACTATGTAGACCAGTCTGGCCTAGAACTCACAGTGATCCACCTGCCTCTGTCTTCCTAATGCTGGCCAGATGCCCTTTTATTTTTATTATCCACGGTGCTGGAGGTTGAACCCAGGGCTGTTGAAGGAGATCTGTTTGTGAAAAATCCACCAACACAGGGCCTCACACATGCTACGCAAGTGCTCTACCCCCACCGCACCCCCAAAAAACCTTCCCACTACTTTCAAAATGATTTTTTTTTTTTTTTTTTGGTTTTTCGAGACAGGGTTTCTCTGTGTAGCTTTGCGCCTTTCCTGGAACTCGCTTTGTAGACCAGGCTGGCCTCGAACTCACAGAGATCCGCCTGCCTCTGTCTCCCGAGTGCTGGGATTAAAGGCGTGCACCATCACCGTCCGGCTTCAAAATGATTTTTTGTTGACTCTGTTAACTTCTTTCCCAGACAGTGGCCTATCCATCTTTTTTAAATTCCCCACAATTGATCTGTTTTCAAAATTGCTTCACAGAGTATTCAGAACTGATGGACTTGCTAAGATGGCAGTTAAGGATAGTGTGAGTGTGACAGGTCCCATGGCTGCTGGGAAGGAGGTTGGACAGAAGGTACAAGGTTGTGAAAGGAGACACAAGGACAGCATTGGTAGCACTGGTGACATGGGGCTGGGAAATTTTCTTGTCCTTTTATGACTTACCTTTTGTTCATTACTGCTCTGTTGTGCACCATATCCCAAGGCAATGTTGTGGCCTTCCACAGAATTTTGAATCACAGACCTGTGCAATTTTGTTAATTAACCTGATGCCACATGAAATGAAGAGGTAAATCGTGAAGCAGTAAAAGAGAAAAAGCAGGATCAGAGACAATAATCTCAAAAAATATAGCCCCAAAGTCGAACAGAGGTCAAGGATATAGCTCAGTTGGTAGAGTGATTGCTTAACATGCACAAAGCCCTGGGTTCAAATCCCAGCACCACATAAAAGACTCATGTTCATGCCAGGAAATAAAAGCAGAAGTGTTACAAATTCCAGGCTAGCCTCAGCTATACAGTGAGCTGGAGGCCAACCTTGATTAAATGAGACCTAGTCTTAAACAACAACAAAAACAATGGAAACCAAGCTTTTGGCACTTGCCTGTAATTCCAGCAGGCAGGAGGTGGAGACAGGAGGATCAGAAGCTCATTTCAGCCTTAGCTAGATAGCAAGCTGGAGACCACCCCGGTGTATACCCTGTGTGAAGCACTGCCCCCCAATACCACATCAAATCAACCAACGAACCAAAAAAATCCCAAAATAAAAGTTCAAGGCCATGTTTAGCTACATAGAGTCTCTGTCTGGGAAAAAAAAAAAAAAAAAAAAAAAAAAAAAAAAGGAATATGCTACCCAGGGTTGGGTAGATAAAGGTGTTCTTTTGCCATGTGGATGACCCAAGTTCAATCCCCAGAAATCACATGGTGGAAGGAGAGAACTGACTTCTACACATTGTCCTCTGCCTCCATTCATGTGCATGCCCACACATGGTCACACACATGCACACTTACACATATAATAAATAAATGCAAAAAATGAAAGGAGTGTACTTAGAGCTGGGGTACAGATAAGGAAACAGGTGTAGCTCATGGGTAGATCACTTGACTTGCCCGGTTTTGATGATGCTCTTGAGATTCCTTTCTTCTTTCGCTTTGGAGACGGGATCTCAGGTAAGTCAGGCAGGCCTGGGATTTTCTATATAGCTGATGGTGATTTTGAACTCCTGATCCTCCTGCCTCCACTTCCCAAATGCTGGGATTACAGTGGTAGACAATCACTTGCAGCTAAAGAAGGAAAAAAAAAATTTTTTTTTCGGAGACAGGATTTCACGGTGTAGCCCTAGTTAGCCTGGAGTTCCCCATGTCAACTCGGCTGGCCTTGAAATCATAGAGATCCACCTGTTGTGTAAGTGTCTCTGAGACTGAGCCATTCTCCCCGGTAGGGAAGTTCCTTAATCAGGAAGGTAAACAACTCAAAAAAGCTTCAAAAGTTCCTAAAGCTAACCAGACTCACTAGGCCCTCCCTGCCAGAGTAAGCAATCAATTCGGAGAGTCTCTCTCAAGAAGAGCCAAACTGAACTGGGCTTTGAAGACTCCTGGACGAACCAAACCGCAAAGAAAACTCTTGGGACCACCTGTTTGGGAGAAACAGAACGCCACCAAGCTGCCTGGAGGAGATTTAGACCAACTGAGTCACTTGAAGGGATACCCTCCAGCCTGTGGAGCGGCCTGCAGGCTGTGCAGTGGGCTCCAGGTTCCCAGCTTTGTGAGCTCTCACCATGCTGGGGTGGGCTCTGGTGATGCCGCTGTCTTTGAGTCATTTCGGCTCCAGTAAGTAACACCTCATCCAAAACCCAGTGGCTCACCAAGGTGGACTTTGGTCTGCTGTGGACTCCCTATCTGGGGTAAGTAGACACATGTATTGCATCTCCCCTGGAAAAGTTTTGCCATATACCACCACCCACATCCACCTCCTAGGTGCGGGAATTAAAAGCATGCACTACCAAGGTCAGCCAAAAAAGGAAAATTTAATTATTATAAAAATTGTTATTAGTGAGGTGTTTTGTTTTTTTTTAAAGACAGGTTTTGTGTAGCCCCATCTGTCCTGGAACTCACTCTGTAGACCAGGCTGGCCTCAAACTCAGAGTTCCACCTGCCTCTGCCTCCAAAGTGCTGGGATTAAAGGTGTGCGCCACTGTCCAGTTTTTTTTTTAATTTATTTATTTTATTTTTTGTAGTGTTGATGTAATCAACCAGGGCCTGGTAGGTAGTGTTGTACCATTGGACCACATCCTTAAACCTAGGGGTTTTTTTTTCTTTTTTTTTTTTTTGCTTTGAGACAGAATCTCTTTATATAGCTCTGGCTAGCCATCTAGACTAGGCTACCCTCAAAGTCAGATCTGCCTGCCTCTACCTCCCAAGTAGCAAGTAGTGGGATTAATGTCATGTGCCACCACGTCCAGCAACCCTTGGTTTTTATATCCTGGTCTTTAATATTGAATATAAGCTGACAGAGCAGCACCCAGGCAGCATATGGCTAAAGGACACCAGAGCTGGGAGACATGTGCAAAGTTTTCTGAGAAAGGTCTATGACCAATATTGTTGTGAATGAGTGAGTCCCATGACTGAGAGCAGAAAAGCAGTAGAAGGCGGCAGGCAGGCTCCCACGCTCAGGCTTTCTCAGTTTCTTGTGGTATATGCCATCATGGACATCATCATTATATTATTGAATATCAGGGAACATTTCCTCGAAAAGTCTACTTGAGAAGAAAAGATGACTCCAATAACAAGAGTCAAGTAACTGCAAAATCAGCAAAAGAAAAACAAGAGCTTGGTAAGTGAATCATAGGATGGGCAATCTCTTGTGTAAGAGTAGGTAAATTAGGGTGTTTCAGGAATGTTACATCAAGGAAGCTCTTTGAACACTTCTCGCTTAGAAGTCAAGTTGTAAGTAGTCTTTCCAGGTGATTGAAAGGCATGATCAAAAGAGCAGCCAAGGTGATCGATCTTGCAGTTGAGTGAACCTGTTTGGCAGGGGGAGGGGGATCCCTGGTGGGATAGGGTGGAGGTGTTAGTGGCAGAAAAGGCTAGAAAGGCAGGTTAAAGCCAAAGTTTGGTAGGCTTACTTCTTCAATAAGCATCTACCAGAGTTGGAATAGTCTCTCAATGATCAAAAGACAGTCATTTTTTTTTTTTGTATTGTGGATATGTGTGTGATATATATGATACGTATTATCATGGGTGCATGCCAAAACTCATGTGTGGAGATCAGAAGACAAGGTTTTTGTTTTGTTTTTGGAGACAATGTTTCTCTGTGTAACACTCTTGGCTGTCCTGGAACTCTATTTGTAGACCAGGCTGGCCTTGAACTCACAAAGATCCGCCTGCCTCTGCCTCCCAAATGCTGGGATTAAAGGTGTGCATCACCATACCTGGCTTGATTTAAAAAAAAAAAAATGTTGATGTTCGTGATGGCCCATGCCTTTAATCTCAGTACTAGGGAAGCAGAGGCAGGAGGATCTCTGTGAGTTTGAGGCCAGTCTGGTCTACAGAGCGAGTTCCAAGACAGCCAGGGCCGTTACAGAGAAAAACCCTGTCTGAGAACAATCAAACAAACAAAATTGTTTGTGTATGTGTGTGCCTGAGTGTGTGTGTGTGTGTGTGTGTGTGTGTGTGTGTGTGTGTGTGCACCACATGCAGGCAGAAGACCTTGGAGGTCAGAAGAGGCACCGGGCCTGGAGTTTTAGGTTGTCGTGGGCTACCACATGGGTGATGGGAATCCTGAACCCAGGTCCTCTGCAAGAGCAGCAGTAAGCACTCTTAACTGCTGAGCCATCTCTCTAGTCCCTAATTTTTAGGAGATTGGGTCTCATCATGTAGTTCAGTGTGGCCTAAAATAGACAATTCCTGCGACTCTGCCTTCCAAGTGCTGGAAGTATAGGTATATGCCGTCCGTCACAGCAGGCAGGAATTTAAAGTGAGTCGGGGACCGTTAGTTAAAGTCCTCTTTGATTAGTACGAGGAGGAGGATTTCTTCTTAGGATGAAAATATCCTGATCACAAACCTAATTTACTTTCTTTTATGGGGGAGTGATTTAATAATATTTTAATACAGGCTTAAGCATGAGGGTCGAGAGACATTTAGAAGAAACACACTGAAATGGTTGGATGTGGGCTTCTTAGAGTCACAGAGGACCTGGGTTCGACTCCCAACACCCAGGTGGCAGCTCACAACCACCTGCTAACTCAAGTTCCAGGGGATCCAATGCCCTCTTCTTCTTTTCTTTTTTTTAAAACACAAACTTTATTTTTTTAAGATTTATTTATTTATTATGTATACAGCATGTATGACAGCAGTCCAGAAGAGGGCACCAGATCTCATTACAGATGGTTGTGAGCCACCATGTGGTTGCTGGGAATTGAACCTGGATCCTTTGGAAGAGCAGTCGGTGCTCTTAACCTCTGAGCCATCTCTCCAGCCCCAATGCCCTCTTCTGATCTTGCCTAGCTCCTTCTCTTATGCGGTGCACACACAACCCCACACCCATAAACATAAACAAATATATACTTAAATTTAGATTTATTTATTTTATGTGTATGAGTGTTTTGCCTGCATGTATCTAAGAGCACCATATTCATGCTTGGTACCCATGGAGGTGAGAAGAGAGGGGACTGAAGTTGTAGACAATTGTGAGGCACCATGTGAGTGATGGGAACTGAACTCAGATGCTCTGCAAGAGCATCCAGTGCTCTTAACCAATGAGCCATCTCTCCAGCATCCTATTTATATAAAGGTAGGTTGTCTGGCCAGGTGGTGGTGCATGGTGCATACTTTTAATCCCAGCACTTGGGAGCCAGAGGCTGGTAGATCTCTGTCAGTTTGAGGCCATGGTGAGTTTAAGGATTGCTGGGAATACACAGTGAGCTCCTTAAAAAAAAAAAAAAGACTAGCAGGGAAGAGTGCGGTGGTGGTGGGTGGTACATAGAGAGATGGTTTATTGGTTAGGAGCATTGGCTGCTCTTCCAGAGGACCCAGGTTTGATTCCCAGCACTTACACAGTGGATCACAACCATCTGTAATGCCAGTTCCAGGAACCCAACACCTTTTATTTGCCTCCAGGAGAACCAAGCACACACATGATACATAGAAATATGTAGGCAAAATACCCATACACACAAAGTAACTTTTAAAACTTAGGCTGGGTATGGTGCCCCATGTCTTTTAGTACTTTAGAGGTAGAGGAAGGTGGATCTCTGTGAGTTTGAGGCCAGCCAGGGCTACATAGTGAGATCCTGTCTCAAAATTTAAAAACAATTTTAAAAAAGTAGTTTCCCAAATTATTTTCAGGAATTTCTGTGAATCCCATTGATGGTTGACATATCTTATTTTTCAATGAGAAGTAATGTAAATATTTTTACATCATTAACTAGTAAGCAAAACTGGGGGATTGTTTAGTGTTTAAAATTTTGTATTACATTTATGTGTGGGCATGTGCATTCATGTGTACACGTGTATGTACGCCATAGGTCCATGTGTGGTCTGAGGACAACTTGTAGGAGTTGGTTCTCTCATTCCACCACGTGGGGTGACAGGGATTGAACTCAGGTCGTCAGTCTTGGTGGCAAGTGCCTTTACTCACTAAGCCACCTTGCTAGCCCATTGTTTTGTTTTTGAGACAGGATCTCACTATTTAGAACAGGCTGGTCTTTGATTCATGTAGCTCAGGCTAGCCTCAAACTTGTGATCTTTTGGCTTCATTTTCCTGAGTGCTGAGATTACATGCATGCAGCCGCCACAGCACAACAGATTTGAAAACATTACGTGTGCATGTGTGCCACAGTACGCTTGTCTAGGTCCCAGGACAACTTTCTGGAGTCAGTTCTTTCCTTCTAGCATGTGATTCCAGGTGATGGAACCCAAATCATCAGCACCTTTATTCCTTGAGCCATCCTGTGCCCCCCCCCCCTTTTTTTTTGCCGTTTTTTTGAGAGAGGGTTTCTCTGTGTAGCTTTGGAGCCTGTCCTGGAACTCACTCTGTAGACCAGGCTGGCCTCGAACTCAGAAATCCTCCTGTCTCTGCCTCTGGAGTGCTGGGACTAAAGTCATGTCCACCACCGTCTGCCTCTTGTGGCCCTATTTTGGTTTTGATACAGATCTCATGTGGTCCAGGCTAGCCTTGAATTTGTTTTGTGTAGTAGAGGCTGGACTTAAATTGTCATTCTTGTACCTCTACCTCCCAAGTGCTGAGATTAAAGGCACGTCCCACGATTTGTTTTCTATGTATGTGGGTGTGCATGTGTGCCAGAGCACACACGTGGTGTGGTGCTTGGTTGTCTTTCCACCATGTGGGTTCAGGGGCTCAAATTCAGGTTGTCAGGCCCAATTTCCCATTTAATGGAAAATGCTCAGGGAGAAGAGGTTACATAAATCAAAGTTGTAGAGACTATGAAAGAATTATTTCCAGGTACAATCAGGGTCATGAGGCTAGAGGCCCTGGCTCATGAGTAAAAAAGAGACGTGGTGTAAGGAAGATGCATACCCTAGTGATCAGAGAGAGGAAAGTGGTCTATGCTGGGACAAAGCAGGAGGTGCAGCTCCACTCAGAAGCGAGAGGAAAGTCACCAAGGGAGTGTTTGAACATTTGTACAGGGGTCATTATTCTGGACTACAGGTTAGTTCAGAGAACTGGCCTGAAACAGGCGAGCTCCAGGGGAAAGGTGATCCGCATGTTCAGAGCTGGGGCAAAGATCCAGCAATCCCAAGAAGCAGAAGTCCAAATGGAAGTAAAGTCTAGTCCGCTCATCAGAACCTAGGCATCTCCAATTCCTTCGCTCTCAGAGCCTGGATGGGATCCAGACTGCAGGTAGAGGGTTAGGTGGGGCTGTGGGTGGTCAGGAGGGCAGAGAGAAGGAAGCAGGCCCCAACTGCAGTTACATAATGATAGCACTCTCCCGCGACGTGCAAATCACATGAACCCATATGGGACACTGGCCTCGGAGGCAAATCCACCCAGAGGAAGGAGGTTCTGAGCATTTCTGACCCCTGTAAGGGGGTGGAAGTGCAGTACTTCCAGTTCCACAACAGCTTTGTTGACTTTTAGGACTTTTGGCTGTGGTGTGGATGATGAGAAGCGGAGTAGTTTATAATGGGGCTGTGTAATTGACTGTAAGGAGCATTCAAGTACCACAGTGATTATCGGGTAGCCAAATCTCTCTTACCTTTCTGCTTCCTGATACTGTTAATTTATTAGTACTAGGTTGGCCAGTAATGACAACTGAGATGTAAGATTAGATGATGATAAAAGATAAAGACAAGAGCTTGGCGGGTAGTGGCGCAAGCCTTTGATTCCAGCACTCAGGTGCCAGAGGCCCAAGGGTCTCTGTGAATTCCAGGACAGCCAAGGGCTACACCCAGAAACCCTGCTTCAAAAAACCATTTAAAAGCCCAGCTGCGGTGGCGCACGCCTTTAACCCCAGCACTCGGGAGGCAGAACCAGGCAGATCTCTGTGAGTGCGAGGCCAGCCTGGTCCACAGAGCGAGATCCAGGACAGGCTCCAAAACTACAGAGAAACCCTGTCTTGAAAAACCAAAAAACTAAAAACCCATATATGTTCTTCCGATCTAAAAAAAAAAGGATAAAGACAGAAATGAGAAGATAGATGGGAGAGCAGGAGGAAGGAGTGAGAACAGTCAGAATATAATGGATTAGATACAAGTGTGAAGAAATGTTAGCAGCACGCAGAGATGCATGTCTGTAATCCCAACACCCCAGAGTGCGGGCAGAAGAATTAGTTCAAGGTGATATGCAGGATAGAGAGCTGGCTGCTAGCGACTCTGGGCTTTATGAAACCCTTTTCAAAGAAAAAAGGTGTGGCACAACAGTTCAGAGAAAGCCAAGCATGGAGGTGGAGACTCATGATCAAGATAGAGGCAGGAGCCTCTTCAGTTTGAGAGGCCAGCCTGGGCTACAGAGATGAAACCTTGTCACAAAACAAAAACGTCCATAGAACATTCCAGGAGATACGGGGTGAATTCCACAGTGGTCTCCCCCTCCCCCCCCCCCCCCATTTATTTAGGAGGCATCTACAGAGTAGCTGAACTTTAAAAACAACCTAAAAACCAGGGATAGACATCGTTTAGTTAGGGGTTGCTAACTCCCATCTACAGGGCAGTG
>CABHPQ010166545.1:3576-15499 GCA_902168405.1 Peromyscus aztecus
ATGCCAGAAGAGGGCATCAGGTCCCATTATAGATGGTTGTGAGCCACCATGTGGGAGCTGGCAATTGAACTCAGGACCTCTGGAAGAGCAGTCAGTGCTCTTAACGGCTGAACCATCTAATTCTCCAGCACCCCACACCCCACCCCAAGTATCTTCTTAAAAAGTGCTGTTAGCTGGCCTCTCTTTGTAGGTGTTTTGATTGAGCTGGTAGATGAGACTTGGGAATGTCAACTTCCTAAGCCGCCCCATTGGTTTTGTTTGCTTTGAGATAAGGTCTCACATCCTAGCCCTGGCTGGCCTTGAGGTTGCAATGTAACACAGACAGGCCTTGAACTCATCATATCATCTACCCCTGCCTGTAACCCTTGTCTCACAGCCAAGGATGGGCGAAGGCTCTGGTGATGCCGCTGCACCGGAGGATTATTAGTAGTCCATTTCTCAACAGACTCTGTACCCTCAGGCTAATGGGCAGTTCAGCTCCAAAATCCCATGCCAAGGCTCTGGTTTCTGGGACAGTTCTTGGGCTTGTCTTTGCAGTGTGCTGGTTGGTTTTAGTCAGCTTGACGCAAACCTAGACATAGCTGGAAAGAGGAGATCTTAACTGAGAAAATGCTTTCATGAGATTGGCCTGTAGGTGTGTCTGTGAGGTACTGTCTTGATTAATGATGGATGTGGGAGGGCCCAGACTATTGTGGGTGGTGCCACCCCTGGGCTGGTGGTCCTGGGTGCTACAAGAAAGCAGGCTAAGTAAGCCATGAGGTGCAAGCCAGTGAGTAGCGCCCTTCCATGGCCTCTGCATCTGTTCCTGTCTTGGCTTCTCTCAATGATGGGCTGTGATGGGGACAAGTGAGCTGAAATAAACCCTTTTCTTCCCAAGGTTCTTCTGGTAACGGTGTATCACAGCAACAGAAAACAAAGACAGCCAGATTCCCTCAAACACAGCAACTGAGCAAAAACTTACGTGGTAAGATTGGAGGAGGGCGGTGAAACTCCGGGGAAGCAAGAGCAAAGAAAGAACATAAAGGGGGGGGGGGGGGTTTGTGATCAGGCTGCCAACAGATTTATGAGATATTAAATCAGCCTTGCATGATGGGCTCAGAGACCACATATGATCCTGACAGTCCCTCCTGGAGGATGAAAGGGGAGGAGCTTGTCTTCCATCCAATATCCCATTGGTCATAGTCTGCCAATTGCCATTTCTGGGTTGTGGGGAAAGTACCAGGTGGGTTCTGGCATCTTTTTCCCCTTTGTGATGCTAGAGATCAAACCAGGGTCTTGTGCACGCTGGACAAGCACTCTGCCCGAGCTATACCCCCCAACCCAGCATCTTTAGTAAAAGGGAAGCCTGTGACAGAAGATGAGGTGTGAGGGATGTGGCACAGGCATCCTGTCCGCCGCCTATAGCCTGAATGAACACTCCAATTACTTACTGACTGCAAACAAGTAACTACTACCGTTTCATTGGCTCAACACTACAGCTAAGCAGTCTGAGCTGGGCTCAGCCGAGTGGTACTTCCGCTGGTTTTGGCAGAGATGACTCATGAGCCACCTTACTTAGAGCCACGGGGCACAAATGTCTACAAGCACAAGCTGGGCAGTAGGAGTTTACCAATGGCCCACCATCACACCGCATGCCTGTGTTTCACGGTTCTCTCTCTTCACTTGCTCATTCATCTTCACAGAGATTTGGGGGTTCCTGACATGACAACATGTGGGGGCCCACAGAGACTCCATAGTGTGGCCTTATTCCATCTTGACTCAAGGTCAGAGAGTCTGAGCCCCAAGCTCGGTTTGCCCCGCAGGCTGTATGATAGGATGTTTTGGCCTAAGGCGTAGTTACCAGGTGTCTTACCCTTCAAGACCTAATTACAGAATGCTTTGCCATAAGGCATGGCTACTAGATGTTTTGAGAATTAAGAAAGTGTTTCTGTTTATCTGTACTTTGTACCTTGAACCCTGGTGTCCTTGAGAGGGGGAGATCTTTTGCCTCTCCCCTTGCTGGTGTATAAAAAGCCCATGAGGAATAAACTCTGGGGTGACTGTGGTATTGACCCAGAGCCCTCCCAAAGCTGTCCTGTGCCTCTGTATTTTTCTTTTATGTCTATGTCTCTATTTTTCATATCTATTATTTCTCAATCCACACTCCCCTGTACCAAGGACAGTCTGAAGGTCGAGCTAGACTCGGCCACAACGTAACAGGTTCTTTTGAGCCTGAAGTTCAGAAGTCACATGGGATCATATTTATGCATTCTGTTGATCAAAGAAGTCAAAAGTCCAACCCAGTTCAAGAAAAGGGAAAGAGCTTGAGGAAAGGAAGGACGTGAGCACAGTTCACTGGACTCACACAGCATCGGGAGGGATCATTATCGCCGTCTGTACAAACTCTACCACAGGCCTCATCACTTTGTGCTTACAAGCAGGTCTCTTGGTCCACACTTACGATGAAGGTGGCAGCAGCCATCTGGCTCCAAGATGGCAGGGATAGCAAAGTGGATGCTTAACCGACTAAAAACCACAGACAAGCTGTGAGTCTTGGGGGCCACAGCCTACCTCCAGAGGACACACGCTTTCAGCAGCATTGTTCCAAAACCGGCATGGCAGAGGACACAGCTGTCTTAGAGAACATGGTGACAATAGTGAACGAAATTGAAGCTGTGTCTACACAATAGTAGCCTCGATCGTCTACCTCTAGAAATTCTCAAGTACTGACAAGAAAATGAGTGGATGCTGTGGGATGTCTTTCTGTATGCTGTGAACATGTGTTGCTCTGATTGGTGGATAAATAAGGCTGCATTGGCCTATGGCAGGGCAGGATAAGGTTAGGCGGTACATTCAAACTGAAGATGAAAGGAAGAAGGGTGGAGTTGGGAGAGACGCCAGCCTGCTGCCCAAGGAGCAACAAGATGCCAGCAGACTGGTAGCACCACGACCACGTGGCAACATATAGATTAATAGGAATAGGTTGAATTAAGTTGAAAGAGCTAGCTAATATAAGCTGACCCATAGGTCATACAGTTTGTAAGCAATATAAGCCTTTGTGTGTTTACTTGGGACCATGTGCCTGCAGGACATGGGTGGGGCCAGGCAGGACCAGAAAATTTTCCCTCTATAAGTACACGTGTTTACAGCACCATTGCTCCAAATAACAAAACACTGGCATGGCCTAGAAGTCTATGAACAGTGGGAGGCGTAAATTCCAATTCTCATTCAAAGGACTGCTGTCCAAGAAGTAAATGGTATAGATGTATCAATGCAAATAAATCTTAGAAATATAATAGTCATTGAAAAGAAGAAAACCAAAGGAGACAAGCGGGCAAGCACGGCACTGAGAGCTGACATCTGACCCACAAGCCTGTGACAGAGACAGAGAAAGCACACTGGCAACAGCATGGGATTTTGAAACCTCACAGCCCACCTCCAGGGACACACCTCCTCCAACAAGGCCACACCTCCCAATCCTTCCCAAGCAGTTCTACAAGCTGGGGACCACGCGTTCAAACATAAGGGCCTATGGGAGCCATTCTCATTCAAACCACAAGCTCTTTACACTAAATAGACTGAGGCTGTCGCTCCATCCACTCCCTGCTGCCAAGGGGGGAGGACAGCTTGTTTGAGCCACCACTACCCAACATCACAGCTGTGCCGCCTCTGCAGCTGAGGTGGAGCTCAGTGGTAACACACTTCCCTTGGCTCAGTTTAAAACAGTGCAGATGGAGATCTGAAACAACGCACAAACCCTCGGTCATGGCCGGCCACATTTAGCAGATTCCACCGTAAATCTGTCAGGGGACATAATTAGCCCAAGCCAAAGGGGAGTTATTCACAGAGGGCTCCAGGACTCAAAACAGATCAGCAGGGCCATCTCTGGCTCCAAATCTTAGCTCTGTCTGCCTTTGAACAGGGGAAGGGAAATCAGAGCAGTTCTAGACTCACACAGATTCACACCCTTTCTGCCCAGGATCTTAGAGATGTGGAGAGGAACTTCTCCAACACCGTCAGCACAGCCACTCTCTTGGAAGGACTGTTTTGGACCCACTCAGGTCTCCTGCACACATTTGGACCAGCCGTTAAGGACAGAGGAGAGGGCGTCATGATGGCCAAGGCTTGTGCAGTGTGGCATTGGCTTGTAAGAGAGGACAGTGTACTGTTAACCCGAGGAAAGGAGCAGGCCAGGCTGGGGACAACAGTGAGAGTCCACCCATGGTATGAATGCTAGAAAGCCTGATTCTCCCAAGTCTCCTCTGCAGACCAGTGACGAGTGTCCTGTCCTCTGCCAGTCACACCGTTCTCAGGATGTGTGTGGACAGCATGTGAGGTAGAGGCAGGTCGCTGCCGCTGTTTAGAAGGCTGGGGTGGGGAGCAGCATGAAGCTTTAGCTCACATTTCTCCTTGGGCCCCAGTGACACCTCCTCTCTTTGATTCCTCTTTCACTCACCTACTTTCTTCCTAAAGGTTTGACCTTCAAGCTTTAACCCTCCCTGGTGATGGTTAACTACATCCCTGGCTTTGGAGCGCTTGAGTTTCAGGACAGAAGAGCAATGAACAAAGTTTTACTCTTCATTGAGGAGCATCATACAGAAATTCTAAACACATCATTAGCAAATCAAACGTGGGTTGCTAGTACTTGACTATTTTTGACCTACTAAGTCCCAGCAATTTCATGTATAAAATTTCAGGTATAAGAAAAATTCTACTACCCAGTTAGATTTAACACAGAGACACCAAGGGAGCTTAGCATTTCATATAGTCATTTTAATATGCTATGTTACTCTGGCAGTAGATGGTGAGTTGGAAATATATAACTCCATAATTCAAAATTAAACATTTTAAAGCAGATTGGAAGGAGAAAGTAAATGTCCCTAGCTCAGTAAAGAACAAGGCACTGAACTCAGTGATAGACTATCAAAACTATGAGCAAATCAAAGGGCAGACGGTAGGAGCCAGGTTCTCCTTGTGAGAGAGGGAGATTGCAGACTGTGCAGGGAAGCTGGGGACAGACCGCGTGGTCCTGGGATGATGAGAGACAGCAGTGTAAATTCACGTTGAGCTTAGTCCTCTCTGCTGAAAGGCCAGAAAGCAGCGACATTTCGGCTCCCAAGTGCACACACCTCACACAGATCTTGACTTCCAAGTTAAGAAATGGCCAGTTTGGAGTCCAGGACAGGGAAAACACAGATGGACCTAGAAATGTTACATTGTTTCTAAAAAGAAGAAAAGAAAACAAACACAAAAGGCAACTCTTCCTTATAGGATGTATGCCAGATCGTGTGTGTAAATGTTTCATACTGAGGGAGGTGAAACTCAATCCTCCATCCATCCACTCTCCTCCCTTGCTGGCCCTGACATGTACACACACACACACACACACACACACACACACACACAGTGTGGTTGGAATAGAGTAGAAGGACACTGAAGAGATAGCTTCCTTCCCTCTGGAAAGCCTTGGCTTTAGTGAGGTGGCCAAAGTTAACTTCATTAGCGATTGTCAGCGGCAGTGTGAGCCTTCTGACACGGTATGATGAAAAGGGCATTTGCCAACTCCAGTTCATCCACGGGAAAGAAAAAAACATTAAACAAAGTTTTGTGGACTGTCTACAAAAGAGCTGACTAGTGAGTACTCCTCAAAACTCAAGTTCATGAAAAACAAAAGAAGAACAAGAGACTGTCACAGACCACAGGCCACTAGGGATTCGCGGTAACTGAGTGGTCACCGGGACTGGATCCCGGATGGAGAAAGGATGTTACAGGAAGAACTAACGAGATCTGAATGAAGGGGAGTGTTTAGCTGACGCTGATGTTTCACAGTTGATGGCTTGGGCTTCTGGGTACTGTGTTGTATAATAGGATAGCAATGGGGAATCTGGTGGGGTGTAAATGAGAACTCAGTGCACTATTCTTGCAACACTTTTATAAATCTATAATTACTCCAAAATAAAAAAATACTTATGTCAAAATTTCCTTAAGTGAGGTAAACAAAGACTTAAGCCTGTAGTCCTAGTGCACAGGAAGCCGAGGAAAAAGAAACCCAAGTTCAAGGCCAGCATGAGCTACGTAGTGAGTTCCAGGCTAGCCTGGGCTGTACAGTGAAACCTATCTCCAAAATCCCCCTTTCCCTTAAGATTAGGACAAGTAGAAGGATGACCTCAAGATGCTGACTAGCACTGTAAGAAAACTGAAGTAAGCGAGAGGGAGCCGTCGCTCAGAGACGGAGCACTCGCCTTACATGAACAGCAAGTCACTGGGTTCAATCCCCAGCAATGCAAAAACAAAGCAGGAAAGGAGAGAAAAGGAAAGAAGTTTTATCAGGATCAAGAGGGGAGAAAAGCAAAACAAAGCAGTTGTTATTCATGCTATCTCTAGAAACAATGGTTTAAGAATTTGGTATCATTAATCCAAGTGTGGTGGCCCAGGCCTTTAGCCCCAGCACTCGGGAAGCAGAGGCAGGCAGATCTCTGAGTTTGAGGTCTGGTCTACAGAGAGAGTTCCAGAACAGCCAGGGCTACACAGAGAAACCCTTGTCTTGAAAAAACAAATAAATAAATAAAATAAAAATTAAAAAAGAAGTTGACATTATTTGATAAGATAATAGACAAACTTAAAACTAAGTCTTTTGTCAGTACTTATCAAAACTCTCTCTCTCTCTCTCCCTCCCTCTCGAACATTTACCTGATGGCTGTAATAATAATAGAAATATAGTTATTCAAAACTCCATTATAATTTTAATTTTAAAATTATATTTTACTTTAAAGTGAATATTTTGTTAATTCTTTATAGGGAAACAAAATTTTGTACAGAAAATACAAAAGAAAATTCGATTCAGTGGAAAGGTACACAATGTTCGTGGACAGAAAACCACATTCTAAAGGTATCATTTTCCCATGAATTACTATGTAACTCAGTGGAGGTTCCTTGAAAATCCCATTCAAGTTTATCCTGGGTTTTTCCTTTCCTAGAGTAGCTCCCTCCCACCAAGGCCAGACCATGAGAAAGCTGTGTGAAGCAATGTGCTGTAGAAACACCCTCAGCTGCTCTTTGCCACCATCCTCACGTAATGAACCCGTGCTCTGGGCCCCACCTCCGCAAAGGTGATGAGCAGGTGAAGTCTGGAGTTTGGCCTATGACAGGATCGGATTTTGATATCAACTGGGTCCAATGTTTTTAACAGAGTTGCAAAGGAGAAAATTAGTCCCGGCTACTTCTACTGCTCTGGAACCAAAGCCTCCATTATGCTGGGCTCTGGCTAGCCAGGACATCGTAAATAACGCCACCAGTGGAAAAAACGCCTTCATTCAATTCCATGAGTTTAACTCAGTGGCTCCCTGACTTCACCTCGGTTTTCTCCATCACTCCATCCCTGGGGATAGTGTCCTGAGGAGAACTTGGGTTCTAAGATGTGCACTCCATCCTCTTCCAATATGGAAAAGAGGACTCATTGAAGAGGAAAGAGCAAGTGTTCGTCAGCAGCTTTCCCCTGGACAGGAGTCACAGAAGGCATCCAGGAAGAACCTGGTAGGAAGATGACTCTCTGAGGCTGGAGCCGAAGTTTACGGCTGGCAGCTCACATCTAGAGATGCCATCCGTCCCACTCTGAGCCAGGTCAGCCAGCTTCCTCCTGCTTTGAAGTCTTTAGGAAGCTCCATGACGCAGCTCAGGGGGGAAGGCGACACCCCAAAACTGCACCCATGTGTACGTACACAAGGCCATCTAATACGCAAATCATTTCATGTTACTTGAACTACATTACCCTGTGATTACTACCTCTTAAAAAGTGGGGAAGATGTTATTTTGTAGACAGGAGGCAACCCCCCATTGCTAGTGAACATACAAGCCCAAATTCACACGAGATTAAAAACAAAAATCTGTCCTGAACTTTTCTGCCTTTAAGCATCCCATGGTCCTTGCTTTCCAGATTGTGCTCTGCGCCCGTACCTGCAGTGACCCCTTCAGCTGAAGTTCAGGAATGGTCAGGACGTCTGGCAGAGGCGATGATCTGAAAGGAGACACAGCAGGATCGAGGGAGGAGCTTTTGGTAACTTAATTTAATGAGAAGAGAAGTCTTTCCAAAGTAGGAATTTCAAGGGCAGCAGCCAGTGACCTCTCTGCACACCAGAAGGTCCGTGCCTTGAGCTACCTCCTGGGCAGCCCACTGCTGACACCTTGTGGTGGGGAAACAGACCTGTTCATTTCCTAGATCACATCAAGCCAAGGGGCGGAATTGTTAGGAATCGGCACACACAGACACACACAGACACACACGAGAGAGACAGAGAGAGAGAGAGAGAGAGAGAGAGAGAGAGAGAGAGCATCCGCAGTGCTAGGACTGTTGATGGTTGGTGACCCCACCCCAAAACCCAGTGGGGTCTGCTGAATTTCCTCGGGCAGGAGCTGCCTAGCTCCAGTCAAGCCAGGGCCACAGTCACAGGCCCTCTAGGCGTCACCTGCTGCTCAAGGGAAGGGCCCACACATACAGCCCTCTCCAAACAATGGACAGCCAAAATAAAGACTTACCCATAAAAGTTGGCCTGAGCTAGACTCTTCAATGGTGGGTCTACTTGGGGGCTCTGTCACTGTAGCCACAGGATGTGAGTGGGCTTGAGAAGGAGGTCGGAGGACACCCTGCAGGTCATAGGTCGTGTGCCAAGTGGCCTTCTGTGAATACCATTAAGGCAAATGACACTTTAAAGGCAGAAGTCACCAAGGAACTTGCTTTGAAGGCAGCAAGAAAGCAATGTAATTCTAAAGAGGCAACCTTGATAGAGCAAAGGGGTGCCAGATGTCTAAATGCAAAGGCCTCTGCTTAGCTGAGTCACCTAACAGTGGTCCCCTGCCATTTCAAAACGTGGTACGCAATAATTTCAGTTCAAGGTACCGCTAATATTCCTAGTGGGGATCACCAGTATGGCTGTGATTAGTTTAATTAATTACCTTGTAAGAATTCAGGGTGATTTTATCTGAAAGCATCATGATGGCTCCCATTAGAGCCAGGAGTCCAGACTCAGGTTCCTCACCTAGAAGATGAACGTTTCTGGTTTCTTAAAGAGTCCTCTGTGAACACACGTGTATCATGAACACATGGTCTTATTAGAAGACGCAGAGTACAGTCCCTGTAAACAAAGTGGTAAAGGCTCTAGCTGAGACTCGTTGTGTAGGTCTCACTGACCTGACGGTGAGATCTTTGCCCTGAAGGACCTCATGAAGCACTGCTCGGAACAGACACAAGGAAATGAAAAAGTGGAGAGAGTGGGGTAACGGGGGCGTCACAGAAACAGGGCTAGTGGATTTGAATCTGGAAAGAAGGGCTTCCCGTGTGCCAAGTGCGGCTGACGGAGGACGGAGGAGTCTTGCACACCTCCTGAGCAGCATGTGACTGTGCCTTGGATCCAGGGAAAGAAGGAACTGTTAGCCTTCCGGAGCTCCGCCCACAGCCCCGCCCTCCCACAGCCCCGCCCACACAGCCCCGCCCCCCCACAGCCCTGCCAGCTCGGTAAGAGGAGAAGGCTACTCAGAGGACTAGCCTGCGGTTTTCATTTGATCCAAAAATGGATCCAAAGCTCTGGTAATCTCATCCTCTCCTTCCAAAGAAGTGAGAGGTCAGGTCCTCAGACCAGGAACGCCCATGGGGCGCCTGCACGCGTCACCACAGCAGGCCTGTGGGAGGGCCCTGGAAGCCACTGTGCAGGGGGCACCCACAAAAGCAGGCCTAGAATTTTGTGTCAGAAAACTACTTTCTTAATAAAAAACTTTAAAAAAAATCATTATTTTTCATTCTTATTTCTCTGCCTCTTTTTTTTTTTTTGCTCCCAGTTTTCTTGAAACTGTTTCTTTTCTTTGCCTTTTGTTTCAGGTTACTGAGATAAAGTCCCACTTTGTATGTAGCCCAGGCTGGCATCATAGTGGCTTCTAGGCCAGCCAGGTCTACATAGAAAGATCCTGTATCAAATAAATAAATTGAATAAATCGTCAGGCGTGGCGATGCATGCCTTTAATCCCAGCACTTGGGAGGTAGAGGCAGGCAGATCTCTGTGAAGCTACCCTGGTCTACATAGAGAACTCCAGGACAACCAGAGCTACATAATAGAGAAACCCTGTCTCAAAAACAAAAGAAAACTACAACAAGAAAAGCTGAATAAATACATAAAGCCAGATATGGTCGTAGATGTCTGTCTGTAATCGCACTGGAGAGGCTAATGCAGTGGGGGACCTCTAAGTTTAAGGCCAGCCTGGGCTATATAGGAAGACTCGGTCTCAAAACAACAACAGCCACAAAATTTAAATAATTATATTAAAAGGGAAAGTAGAGGCCAGTGAGATCGTCTCAACAGGTAAAGGTGCTTGCCATGTGAGCCTGGTGACCCGAGTTCAAGCCCTAGGACCCACAGAAAGTTGGACGGAGAGAACTGACTCCACAAAGTTGTCCTCTGGCTTGCACACACACACAAACATAGTATACTTCAATTCTTTTCCTACAGTATATTAGCATCTATGCTCTTGCTATTATCTCTGAATACTACATAATGACGTGTTCCCGCGCATGACCTAACAACTAAGCGCAATGACATCACTCGGGTAGCCTGAAATGCCATACGGTAGACACTCATTGTGACCCAGATGCTGGGTATCTTAATAGATTAAACTTTAAAGTGTATCCTTTCTGGACGGGATGGCACAGCTATTAAGAGCACTTGCTGCTCTTCCGGAGGGTCCGGTTCTGAATCGCAGAACCCACTTGGAGCCTCACAACCAGTCCAGGGCATCTGGCGCCCTCTGCTGGCCGTGATAGGCACTGCATGAATGTGGTACACAGACATACATGCAGGCAAAAAACGCCCATATACAATGAAATGAAAAGCACATCCCAGCCGTGGTGCTGTATTGTGACTATCTCAGACGTCTCGGGGACTACTCTCCTAGCACCTGAAAACTGTCACCTGACTTAGAAGTCACTCATGTCATTGATGAATGTGCGAGTTCCACCCGGTGTCTTCAAGGCTTCCTTTTATCTGATACATTAACATTTAAGGAGATATTATTCAACATTTATGTCATAGCCATACTCATTCACCATTTGCAGCCAGGCACAGTTCCAAGAGCTCAGCAAAAACGAGCACGTTCCTTCAGGGAGAGTGAATTGGCTCTGTGGAATTTATACCAAAGAATGTTGCATATTTCATTATTATTTCTAAAACTGAGGGCTATACATCCTGTATAATGGCAACATTTATAATACACTTATGGACCTATGTCTATGTGTTTTTCCCTACAGAGCCCACAGTCAAACATTTCATCTTATCTGATATATTAGCATTTAAGATGACATTATTAGACATTATGTCAGAACCATATTCATTCATCAGGCACTATTCACCGCATGCCATCAGTCTTCCTGGATGTTTACATGCATGGAGCATGGCTCGTATCCACCAAAGCAGCAAATCCTTCAGTTGTTTAATTTGCCATGAGATACGGGTGAAAGGAGCAAAACCCTGAGGGTCCACGTAGACCCGGGGTCTCATTTGGACACCGTTAGTCACGTGCTATCTGCTCCTGAGTGCTCAGGTCACCTAGTGTCAAAAATGGTGACACTGAACAGAATGAGCCATCAAGGAAGGCTTTTCTGGCTCTCAGATGTCCTCACGCATGCACTTGCCCTAAAGGAACAGTTCTGAGGTGCACAAATGCGTGGGGGTGGGATTTGACAGCAGGAATGCACCCATCTAAGAACACCATACCTACACATGCCATTGTGCATACACCTACATATACCTACATATACCATTGTGCATATAACCTACATATACCTACATATGCCATCGTGCATATACCTACATATACCTACACATGCCATTGTGCCATATACCTACATATACCTACACATGCCATTGTGCATATACCTGCATATACCTACATATGCCATTGTGCA
>CABHPQ010166545.1:15509-38397 GCA_902168405.1 Peromyscus aztecus
ATGCCATTGTGCATATACCTGCATATACCTACATATGCCATTGTGCATATACCTACATACGCCACCTACAATGCCATCTATGAGGCCACAAGTGTATATCTAAAAGGCTGTTGGTGACTGCTTTCAATGGAGGTTACACAGTATGTAGGCAGCCAGGGGGAACCAATGTCTTTCTAGCCCTGTCACTTGGGGATGACATAACATAATTCTTCCTGTTGCCATGGCAATGGATAAGATGTAGTATCTATGCTCCTAACTACTGTTGTCCTGATGTCCCCAGCCTCTGCCCCACTCTTCTACATGCAGGCTCTCCTGCTCCATGAAGTGGCTCCAGCCCTGAACTCTCCCGGGGGCCAGGACACAGCTCTCCCCACTGACTTCACAAGCTAAGTGGAGCCCACGGCGTACTGACTGACACGTAACAGGAATCACTTTAGAGCTGAGAGCACCTTTGTAGCCTCCTCGGCGCAGGGCAGGAAACGGTTAATCAGGGAGGGCCTTGAGCCTGGGCAGCTGATTAATTACACTGCACAGGAAGTATATAGGCCTCCATCTCTGCTCAATGGGGAAATCCATTTTCAATTCTGACCTCAATACGGAAGTTAGTCTTCCGGCCAAAAGCAGTGTACAATCTTCCCAACCTCATAGCTCTGCAGAACCCAGAGAGCCCCAGGCAGAGAGGAAGCACCCAGACGTGTGGCTTGGGTCGGAGGCAAGCTGTCTGCTTGGTGCAGGAAGAAATCTCTAACTAGACAGCCACTGAGATGCGGAGTAAAGCCCCCAAACAAGAGCTTGTTCCCTGGTGTGAGCAGGACTAGTGGACACAGAGAAGAGCCAGCAGAGCCTGGGGGAGTCCAAACCAGGCATGGTGGCACAGCCTGTTAATGGAAACTATTTGGGAGGCTGAAGTAGGAGGATGGCAAGTTCAAAGCCTGCCTGAGGCCAGCCTGGACCATTTAGCAAAAAATGTCTCACAAAAACAAACAGACATAAAAGGAGGCGGGGTCACAACTCCGTGGTAGAGCATTTGCCTGCTGTGCCTGCAGAGGTTGAGGGAGGGGTCGGATAAGAACAGCGTGGGAGGGTCCAGCATGCCAGCCCACACTGCCCGGAGTGTCACCATCGAGGAGCACACGGATGGAACTGTCCAGTGGTCATTTTTCTTCATGATAGTCTGTATCTTTATTTTGAGATGATTTAAAAAGCCACACGCTTGGTTTTTATTCCATTTTTCTTTTTTTAACCTTTGTAAAGTCCTAAGTTGAAAAACCCTTCTGGAAATGGAAATCGTTGTGGTCAAACTTGGAACCTGATGCCTACATTCAGCAGCTCTGCCCCTTTGTACATTATAGAGTGAGTTCTTCAAGAATTACTGCTTCCACCTAATTGGGAGACACAAGTTCACACGTTCTTTGCTGGGGGATGTCTTTGTGTATGCTGTGAATATATGGCCTATGGCAAGGCAGCTTAGAGGCAGGTGGGAAATCCAAGGGGAGAGACCGAAAGGTGGAGTCTGGGAGACATCAGGCGCCACCAAAGGAACAACCAGATGCCAGCAGACTGGTAAGCCATGGAACACATGGCAAAACATAGATGAATAGAAATGGGTTAATTTAAGATGTAAGAGCTAACTAAAAAGAGGCCTGCCATAGGCCATACAGTTTGTGAATAGTATTACGCCTCTGAATGATTATTTTATAAGCAGCTGCAGGACCACAGGGCCGGGTGGGACCAGAGAAAACTTTCGACTGCAGTTCTTCCCTGATCCAACCAGGATATAGAAAGCCACAAGGCATTTACATCTAAGAGCATGCACGTGAACAGGTTCGTGAACAGGTTACAAAGGTGATAGAGAACTGAAGATGGACAGATGATCCTAGGGTATGAGGCCATTGGCAGAGCTGCCATTCTTAAGGAGTTACCATGGAGACATGGAGGAAAGAAACTGTTGCTGTTAGGAGGATGTCTGAGACAGAGACAAAGAGATGGGGAGATACCTTCTCCCAAGCCTCTCACTGGCTGAGCTCAAGTCACCTGTCACACAGTGGGAAAGATGAACAACAGATCTGAGGGCACACAGCTCCAGAGCCAGCACATTCTCACTCGACCCCAGAAGTAACCTCGAGGGTAGTTATCAGAATCTACAGATCACTGATGGAGAGATAAAGTCTCTAGCACATTACAGACCTCCAGAGCCAATGGCATCCAGCAGTCAGTGATGGAGCTGACACAGGGGCTTAGCTTTTCCATCTGTCCACCTCACTCTGTCCATTCTCCTGACTTGGCTCCACCATGATGCAGAGGCCAGGGACATCTACTGAGACAACATGGCACTTCCAAGCTGGTTCCATGGTAGGTGTCCTCAACCTCCTGTTCCTTCCTGTGCCAGGAACCAGTCAGGGTGCCACATGGTACTCTGGCACCAGGGGCTATTATTATGGGCCAGGACCACCAGCCAAGGAGGTGGGCTAGTAGAAGGTCCTCCCCAACCTCCCTGAGCCTCCATTAGAGCCTCTGCCACATGCCCTTCAGAAGGATGGAACAATGTTCCAACATGTGGGCCATGCCAGCTCATTATCTGGGCCTCCTTCTGCTCTCTGAAAGCCCCAGCCTTGCTGGACAGGCTGCATTCCGTGTTCTGGTGTCAGATGGCCTGATTCCTCCTCTCGGTGGGGCTGGTATTCGCTTGATCCTCAAGCTTCCATTTGGCTCATAAAACACAAACATCTGCTAGGGTTCTGGTTGGCCTGTGGAAGGCTTCCGAGCTGAGAGGGATGAGGACAAGGTGAAGAGAGGCAGAGGAGGTGGGAGGGTTAATGAGACACTGTGGGGTGGGGGAGCCTTTGTGGAGCTGGAGCCCCCACCCCCCAGGTCTAGGAAGGGAGAAGACGAATTAGCATGGAATTACCCTGGAAAGCCTTCCTCTGTTGCTCAGCTTCCTCCAACTGTTCCTCTTCCCACCAGTTGGCTATTATTTTCTAACGCGTTTTGATAATTACTTTATCAATCAAGAAGGATTAAACAAAAGCCTAAAAATACAGCTGAGTGAGTTGCTGGAGTCAGCCCATCTTCAGTACTCTGATCTGGGGGAGCTTTGTAACCGATGCCCACAAGCAAAGGGCTCCACTCGGTGTTCACAGCCCCTTCAGTATCGTCCATCAACCCATCCTACCTACCTAGGCCTTGGGAAGGGCCAAAGGACTCCTGTAAGCTCAGGCCAGGCCAACTAAGCAAAACACCTCCCTGTCCAGCCTCCTCCTTATTAGAATGACTCTTGGTTTTTGATTTGCTTATTTAATCAACAGACTACTGGGTCAACAGTTGAGAGGGCACAGCGTCCCGTGCCTCCTCTTAAAATAGGAATATAGGGAGGATTTGTTCTATTGTAACTGTTTAGAAAGAAAAAGTGCCCATTACCGAATGACGACAGCTCGGATTTCAGAAGCCAAATGTTGTCTAGTTATGGCCTCTGAATGACTGGACAGAAAGCAGCCCATAAACCTCTCCGAATGTGTCACGGAGGGGCCCAGCCCGCCCAAGTTTGGGGAGAGCCCCAGGGATAGGGCCAGGCACTGCATTAGCGGGAAGGCCCTGCCTTGATCTGAGCCTTAATCCTGAATCTGTGACTTGGGAGTGAGAAGAAGTCATTAGCGAAATCAGTCCAGTGACCTGTGGAAGGTCCTGCCTCGCCCCTTCCCGGGTTTCCATCTCCCTGCCAAGAGGGGCATGGAGCTCTGCACCAGGGAAGAACAGTTCAGGGCTGACTGTGCAAGGGACTGTTCCCCACAACCCGGAGCAGATACCATGGGGACATCAGACCTGAAGGAAGCAGTCCAAATTATAGCTGCTCATGTAAAAGCTATCAGGAGACTCGGGGAACGATTCTCCATATGGCACCCTGAAGCTTCCAAAAGCTATAGAGAAAGGGTTTGGAGGGAAAACTTCCCTCTCCGGAGACGAGGACGGTGGAAGCCAAGCATCTGCGGCGACCTGGAAAAGGCGCGCCTTCTGATGCTCGCACCCACTCCCAAATCCCCCCCGGTGGCCTGGAGGATCACTCTGTGACAGCCTGGGCCACAGGGTCACTGCTGCTGGCTGCTCGGGCTTTTCCATCAACCGGGCTTATGTTTTCCAGCATAAATGAACGCTACAGTTACATTGTGTGGAGGCTTCAGGACACACTTTGCCAAATGGAAAAACATTTGGAGGTTGGGAAAATATCTTGCACATAAATTACCGAAGGCGCAGAGAATCTAAACGAGGGTTGAAATCAGAAGCCAAGGAAAAGCATAGAGGAAGCCAAAGTCAAAAACGGAGAGAGACAGCGATGGGGAAGCGATGTATAATGATTTCTCTTCATGACTCGAAAGGCGAGTTTGTAACGGGCATTGGAGCCTGGGTATTGGGAAACAGCCTCTAAATGTCGAGGTCAAACTCATTTTTCATCCTCTGGGCTCTGCACTGGTTATTAAGTGCTGCCCACCAGAAAGAAAGCTCAGTGTCTTTGAGTGTGGCAAAGGCCAGATACACACACTTGTTAATGTTCTGATTTATGACATTGAAGAGATGGAGCTAAGAGGGGTCTCTCTCTCTCTCTCTCTCTCTCTCTCTCTCTCTCTCTCTCTCTCCTCTGTGGTGGTGGAAACTATTAAAGTCGAGGCAGACCAGGAAGTTTGTGATCAAGAAAAACCAGGCTCCCTGACACACAATCCCTCTCTTGGCTTAAGTAAACCTGCTTCTTCAAGGCCCGCCATCAGCAGAGGTCCGGCTCACGTTTCACCACTAAATCTGAGTCAACAATCTCTAATCTGGACACTGGGTTCGGAATCCAGGCTCAGGTTGCACTTGGAAGCTGACGGCAGAGACAAGAGTCGAGAAAAATACGGCCTTTGTTTCTGGTTTGATCGTCCCCACCGAGTGAGCTGAGGTCATGTGTCGCTTGCTGTCATCAACAAGATAAAAGTTTGCACCTCTCTGGCCCTGCCATGTCTCTGCTGCCATTTATGTGCAGGCCAAGGCGCTCCGCCCGCCCATTGGAGGGCCAAGTTTGTGGAGAGCTTGGATCTGGAGTCCTTTTCATCTTCCTGACATGTGATACCGTGACAGAGGCAACCCTCTTGGGGTTGCTATGCAGATATACAATTTCTGAAAAGTAACAGCCGGAAAACGAAAACCCTGGGCTGGATTAGCATTTCACAAAGAACGGGGCTAAAAATGTGCAGCAGTTAGACTCAAAAGCTAAAAGAGAAGGTGGTGGGGGGGGTGTATATCACGGGAGGGGGGTTGAATTAAAGTTTCATGAAAACAAACTTTTTTAAAGGATCGATATGTGTAAAAGTATCTTATTGCATTCCTGGCCTTCAAACCTGAGCTCTAAGCCAGCCTCTGCCTATGAAGGTGACACACGGTGTAAACAGGACAGGTTGAGGAGCTGGTTCTGGGGTGCTCAGGAGTGTGTTGGCAAAAGGCTTCCAGTGGGCCCTGCTGGTTCATAAAACTCTTTTTTCCCCCCTACTGTGTTTGTTTTCATCATTTCTACTTTGTAATAATCCATTCCTTTTGTCTAACCAAGCCTAGAAAGGAGGGACAGATATCTTGCAGTTCCAAGGTCGGCCTGATACGCCCAGTATCTACTTTGCTTTATGAAAGTCAAAGGCTCCCAGCGCTCAGTCACCCACAGACCTATCCTTTCCTAAAAAGCATTTCCAACACAAGAAGTGAGAAACGATTTTACGTGGAGCATTCAAGTGAAGTGTCCATGTTTACATGCGACACGGGAGACGGGAAATAGTAAGACCTTTTTTCCTTTTTACCCTCAAAATCCAGTGCCTTCTGGAAGCAGAAGCTCACACATGCTCTTCCTGTATCTGCTGAGAGCTGGCCTTGGGGCTGAGAACCCCACCTGCTGCTCAAAACACTTGGACTTCCCAGCAGCCCCAACCTCAAGAGGTCCAGAAGGAAGCCGAGAAGAGGGGATTTTGCAGTACAAGAAAAGACTGGCTCAGACCGTGGGTGGCAGGCAGAGGGGCCAGGAGTCCGCCTACTAAAAAAACGCCAGTCCACACACATCAGACACTCGCTTCATGTTCCCAGGCTGCCTGCGGGAAAGCAGTGAGTGGAAATCGGTACAGCAGAGAACTACAGGAGAGTCCTCGGGAACATTCTTATTCACGGGCTTAGAAAGCTGGTGCTGTCTGCAAAGCAGAAGGCTCATTCAAGATGAGAATTTACTGGAGGCTCCTCAGGTCAAGAGATGGAGGTATTTGATCTTTTCTATGACTCAGGGGATAAGCAATTACTTTTGCATCCTCCATGTCAGCTTCCAAGGTTGACACTTCATTCATTCTCAAAAATGAGATGGCATTCATGAAAGTGATTGCCATAAAAGGACTTGGTCACACAAACACTCATGTACACAGAAATTCTCCCTTCCACAGAAGGATGGCCCACTGTGAGCATGCTGGGTAGGCTCAGGTGTTCGACTGCCTGAACATGGTTCTAGGTTCTTCACCGAGTCTCTGTGTGCTCGGCTTCCCTGCCTGTGAAATGAGGATGATGGTACCTACCTCGCAGGTCTAACGATGCTGAAGCATTTGGATCTGTGTTCATTACAATTGACCATAGTGACCACTGACTCTTGGAGACCTCATTGCCTGCTAGTGAGACTCAAATCTGTGTGAGAGGAAGCAGAAAGGAGAGCCTCATCCATTGCCAGAAGACTGGCTGCAGGTTGAAGCGCAGCCACCAGATACAGCTCCCACTGGTTGGGGTGACAAGCTGTAGCATTTCTACAGCCTTTGAAGGAGCACTGTACCTGGAGCACAGGGCTCTGATCTCAGCTGTCTCTGACCCCACAGGACTCAGATCTCAGCTGTCTCTAACCCCACCTGGGTTGTGTTTTCCTCACTCGGAAATGAGGCTCACACTGAGAATTGCCTGAGCTGGTCCCTGTGACTGTGGTAGTGTCTGGCCACACAGGAGTCTTAACGTTTGTCTGTCCAGATTCTTGGTTTGCCTGGCTAGTCAGGACATAGCCCCATTGTGATGCTGCCCTACTGGCTTTTCTTTAACAGCCTTCCACCCAATAGTTAAGTACCATGGAAGAAACCCTAGTTTGCAGTTAAAAAACAAACAAACAAACAAACAGAACAGAACAGGGAAAAATTGGAAGAATCTCTGTACCCAGGTAGTCCGTTCTTCCTGTCCCAAGAAATGTAACATGGGTAACAAAGTGGCCCTTACTTCCCATTCCTTTCTCTGAGTTGCTGGCAGAGCCCTAACTCACGCACCTCAATGTCCCACAGACATTGGGACAGCCATATAGTTGGTCTTGTTTGGAACGAGGTGTCAGGAAAAATAGTTATAATGTTTTTTTTTGTTTTTTTTTTCTCCCCAGATGCAATGTAAGGTCCTGGGCACCTTTATATCTTATGCTCACTGTATAGGCACCATGGAGATGATCTGAACTTTTGATTATAATTGCCAGGTGCCGCAGGCTGACTAAGCCACTCAGCCCTGGAGCCCCTGCTGGGTTGTGCCTTGGCCAGAAAATCCCTTCATCTATGGGCTTGTTTTTTCAGCTGTGAAGTAGGGATGGTGATGATGATGATGATGATATTCGGGTGGTAGTGGTAGTGATGAGAATGATGATGGTGATGGTGGTGATGGTGGTGATGATGGTGATGATGGTATGATGATGGTGATGGTGATGATGATGGTGGTGATGATGGTGATGATGGTATGATGGTGGTGATGATGATGGTGATGATGATGGTGATGATGGTATGATGGTGATGATGGTGATGATGGTGGTGGTGGTGGTGGTGATGATGATGGTGGTGGTGGTATGATGATGGTGATGATGATGGTGATGATGGTATGATGATGGTGATGGTGATGGTGATGATGATGGTGATGATGGTATGATGGTGATGATGGTGGTGGTGGTGGTGATGATGATGGTGGTGGTGGTGGTGGTGGTGATGATGATGAGAGGCAAAGTGAGTGTGAAGGAAGTCCTTAGCACAGTGCTCTCTGTGGAGTAAGTTCCTAATGTGTGAGTTATTTCCTCAGCAAGATTCTTCCTTCACTAAGAGGGTGTCACATGGTGGTAGCTGCTTGTTGGGAGACAGAGTAAGAGTCCCTTTCTGGGTTTGTAGTTTAACTTGCCATCTACAAATGAGTATAAGGATCAAGGCATGATCTTATTGCTAAGGCTCTTCTGGATGAAACATGTTATTGTTCTGTGACCTCGACTCTGTTCAGCACAGGAACACAGGGGCAGTGACCTTGTCCTCTTCTGCACACGGGGCCACTGTGCCCTCTTCTGCACACGGGAGCAGCTGTGCCCTCTTCTACACACGGGAGCAACTGTGCCCTCTTCTGCACATGGGGAGCAGCTGTGCCCTCTTCTGCACATGGGGCACCAACTGTGCCCTCTTCTGCACTGGCATCAGAAAACAAGATGAAACCCTGGTCTCCCACACTCACCGCTCGTGCCTCTTCTTGCAGGGTTCCACGACTCTCCATCATCTTCTAGCACTAGGCTGATAGGTTCAAAGTGATTCAACTCTGTGGTGGTATTGTGTTCCCCAAAATATTGTGCACCCTAATAAACTTATCTGGGGTCAGAGAACAGAACAGCCACTAGATACTTAGGCTAGCCAGTGGTAGCACACACCTTTAATCCTAGCATTCCAGAGGCAGAAATCCATGTGTTCAAGGATACAGTCAAGCATGGTGACTCACGCCTTTAATCCCAGGGAGTGGTGGTAGAAAGCAGAAAGGTATATAAGGCGTGAGGACCAGAAACTAGAAGCTTTTAGCTGGTTAAGCTTCAGGCTTTCGAGCAGCAGTTCAGCTGAGAGCCATTGGGATGAGGACACAGAAGTTTCCAGTCTGAAGAAACAAGATCAGCTGAGAAGTTGGCCAGGTGAGGTTAGCTGTGGCTTGTTCTGCTTCTCTGATCTTCCAGTGTTCACCCCAATACCTGGCTCAGGTTTGATTTTATTAGTAAGAACCTTTAAGATTCCTGCTACACAACTCAGCCAACACTTCCTGTCCCAAGGGTACTCAGCAATTCTTCCAGATACACAGTGAGGTGGGCTACAGAACCTGCCTCTGAGGCGCCCAGAGGACATGAAAGACTGTCTAGTAGAAGTCACCAGAAGTGACCTCAGTCCATTTAAATGGGAAGCACAGGATCCTGGAGAAAAGTCACCTGTTGTACCTTGGGGAACCAGGCTTATGTATAGAGCTGGCATGTGAAGTGAGCCTTGAAAGCAGTGGATTATAAATATTTATAATGATGATTTCCCGTTCACTGAGACTAGCAAATGAGGCCTATAAGGCATGATCCCCACTCTCAGAGACTGTCTATCAGAAAGGCCGTGGAGAAGCATGAGGCTGAACAGGTGGTGTGACCTGCATGGGCGTGAAGGTCAGCATGCTGGGGAGAAAGGAAAGTCACTGGAGGCAGAGGCATAGGACGTGGGGAGAGAGCAGGGCTCCCAATTCAGACACAAGCCGTAGGTGAGGTCGGCCATGGGGAGGGAGGAGGTAGGGCTGGGAGGCTGCTAGGCCTCAGCTGGGTCTGTGGCTCTGGCATCCAGGGCCTGCCTGCAGCTCCAGCTGTAAGGGAAGGTGGCTTTCAACCTTCACTGCGGGGTCCACAGGTGCAATTATATAAGCCCCAGGAAACATTCTAGCAAAGTTGTGGTGAGACCAAGAAGTGGTCCAGCTTGTTCATAGCCCTGACACCCTGGTAAGCACGAGAAGCCACTGGGACAGAGCCTGTGAGTGTCATTCTCTTCTAGTTGGCCTGAGGCAGCAGGCATGTGCGGTGTGCTCTGTGGGATTTGACAACTTTTAAGAAAAATACGGCCTGCTGCACTTCTCAGAATAGAATCATAGTGCTACTCCACTTCTAGTAAGCTGCTGTAGACAATACCTCCCATCACTCACCCCACAGTTTAGTCTAAAACAGTGGTTCTCAACCTTCCTAATGCTGAGACCCTTTAATACAGCTCCTTATGGCATGGTAACCCCCAGCCATAAAATTATGTTCGTTGCTACTTCATAGCTGTAATTTTGTTACTGTTATAAATCGTCATATAAACATCTGTGTTTTCTGATGATCTTAGGTGGCCCCTGTAGGAGCATCGTTTAACTCACAAAAGGGTCACAACCACAGGTTGAGCACCAATGGTCTAAAACAAAGGCCACTTCGGATACAACTGAATCACTCCTAGGTTTTTTTGTTTATTTGTTTGTTTTGTTTTTTTCTTTTTTATGACAGTGTGTCTCTACATAGTTCTGGCTGGCCTGGAACTCCCTCTGTAGACCAGGCTGGCCTCGAACTCACAGAGATTCGCCTGCCTCTGCTAGGATTAAAGGCGTGCGCCACCACTCACCACTGGTCACTGCTGCCAATTTAAAGGACGTCAAAGTGACTGTTCCTGAGGGTGTCAGCAGCGTCCCCCAGGTCAGATGCTGGTCTAGCTAGGCTTGCAGTTTGCCAGGTGTGTGACCTTGGCTGGTAACTACACCCACTGAGCTCTGGCTCCTCTGTAATGTGATGAAGGAAAACAGGCCTTTCCTCCCTGGTTGCTACAAAGAGGAAGTGAGTCTCCTGTTCACGTGTTTACCACACGCTGCTTCTTGCTTCCATGATTGCTCTGGTTCTCTCTCTATGTGGTTTTGACAGCTCCAGAGAGGGATGCATTCAGAGAGCACCAGGATCAGGAGGGAGGAAGGGGAAAGGGCACCGGTGGCTAATGAGATGCCACAGACTCTTCCCGTGGGAACAAAGGGACCTTTTGTTTCCAGGAGGGTCAAAATGTTTGCTCGACAATCTTGGACGACAGACAAAAGCAAGATCAATATCCTGGATGCCTGTCTCTATGGCCAAGTCTAGATGAACAATGCCGTCAGGGACTTTGACCCAGACAGCCACACAAGGTGCCCCGGGTCTTGACATGTCTTTACCCCACTAGACCTGCCCTGTGCAGTTCACACGGAGCCACTTCCATAAATGCGAACCTTCAACTGGAAGCCTGCAAGAGCTTTCCAGGCTCCGGAAGAGAAAGAAACCAGGCTTCCAGACTCCACGAACTGGCCACTTGGAGGATCAGTCGACAGTGTCTAATATTTTAATGAACATTTGTTTTTGACACACCACATTAACTAGTTGTGGGATCATGGACAACCAGTGGCTTTTCTAAGTTTGAAGTTGTGTTGTTTTCATACAGAATCTGAGGACTGGATTCAATTTACACTGATTAGAACCACAACTGATGCATGTTTTACCTTAGGAATCTCCTGACGTTGAACTCGGGTGTTTCCAGATGAACCCATTCCATCTGTGCAAGGATGCAACCAAAGCATCCACTCCCCCTCCCCGTGAACCCATGGAGCAAGAGGGGTGAGGTGGAGTCAAGTGGGGGGCGATGGGGTGTGCTGTGAGTGGAACCCAAGGCAAGTGCTTATGTCCACCACATTCCAGAGTCTCAGAGCTGAAGCCAGGACCCAGGCACGTGGACAGCGGAGCTCACAGGCCCTGGAGCTCACTGTGCACACACCATGCTGGCCGGCGCAATGGTCACAGTGTGGGGGAGCTGGCCCGGAGATGGCAGTGTGGGCCACAGAGATGCGTGATCCACAGTGGCTTCGGCAGGGCCGTGCGGCCCCATGTGGCCTCATGTTGTTTTAAAAACTGTTTCCAGGGGCTGAGGGGGCAAGAAGAGGTACTTTCCGTAACAAGGCAAATAACAGTGATCATAATAATGAGAAAAGCCAAGTAAGCACATGTAGATGCGCTGCTGTTGTTTCTCAGAGATTTATTTTGTCTGATGAATCTGACACTGCAGGAGAACCCAGAGGAGCTGCAGTCTCCTCACAGGTGGGTTTGGTGTTGGGTTCTTGGCTGGTTTAACTTGTTGTTGGAAGTTTTTTTTTTCATTCCCTTTTTATAAATCTCTCCCTGGGCTTGTGAGCATCCCCTCCCGCCCGCCTCCCTTCCCCTGCCCGCCCCCCCCCCATTTCATGTTTAAAAAGCGAGCTTGCTCGCCAGGTGTGTCCCCCAAGCTCTCGCGGCTCTAATAAATAATGAGCACCTGTAAGACAGTAGCTTGCCTCGACTGTACAAAGAGTATATAGAAACACAGTATGTACACGCATCCACGGCCCCAGTGCCGCAAAGCACGGGGACACCAGCCCTGCCAGCCCCCCCCCACCATGACTGCCACCCTCCTGCTGAGGCTCCGAGGCCTGGAGGGGTGGGGCACCCGGACCCCCTCCCGAGGGAACAATTGCTTTTATTTGAGTTAGTAAACAGATACACTGAATCACAAGGTGATTTGATTTGATTTTTTTTTTAAGGTTTTCTTCTTTTTTTTTGAATTTTTTTTTCTTTTCTTTTCTTTTTTTCTATACTCATCAGACTGGGGCACTCCACGACTGTCTCACGGACTCAGTGCCAGTACACATGTTCTAGAGGACTTCTGGACTCCCAGCTACAACTGTACAAGTGCACACAAGTAAATCTACCCTGTTATCCTCCACCCACTGACCGAGGATCGAATTGCACATTTCTCTTCAGCACGACAGGGGAAAGCAAACAGTGAAACAGAATCCCGGGCGATCTTTCTCACTTTTCCTCTTGTTTTCATTGGTTCGTCCATACCATTCCAATTATCATGAAAGGACTCTGCGTATAGAGAGATTGTCTCACTGACTTCCTGGATCTCCGAAAACCATCAGGGTTGAAATTTCATCCGCGTCTTTCCTGACGCCCAGCAAATATCCCCCCCTCAGATTATATTACACCTTGAGGGCATTTCGGTCTTCAGTCCAACACTCTTGCTCTGTTCCCAAATGGGGCGCTATTTAGGGGCATTTCAAGAGAAAGCTGAGAAGAATAAACATTTACCGAGTTCTCCTGGCATTCGGTCTCTGTAAAACCACAGTATAAACTATCCATGCTGCTTCTCACATCTGGCGGATCGAAAATTAAAAGCCATAAAAGTGTAACACTGAAAATATGGCATCAAAAAGGATAAAGGTGGCCTTTGTAAAAAATAACATGAAAAGTTTATTAGCCAATAAAATATTCTACCTCTTCATTTAAAAGTGCATCGTGGGCTGGGGTAGAGACGAATCTGAAGCTTTGGGACTCCAGCACCATCCCTTCTCCTCACCAAAACGTGAACAGTTCTGTTCCTAAACCATAAAAGCAAATCACAATTCTTATCATAGCAGCAAACCACAGCAGTTCTTAAAAAGATTTAAAAAAGATTCTTGTTTTCCAGTCCCTAACATCTTCTGGCCTCAGCCGTAGAGCCTTGAAGATGGGGTGAGAATACCTACATTGGTCCTTGTGGCATGTTGGTAGTGTTTGTTTGTTTCCAACCAGCGAAATCCCTAAGTTCCTCTGGGGAGAAGCGGAGATGGGGGGGGGAGCAGGAATGCTGGGCCCAAGCTTGGTGGGTCCAAGACGAGCTGGCTTCTCTGGCCTGGAGGCCACCAGGGAGGGCTGCTTCCTCCAAGATGTTTAATGACAGGAAGCCGTGTTATTTGCTTGAATTTTAGCCAGAGGGGGGTGGTGAGCTGACCAGCTGGTGTCATTGGATGGCATGACATGATTTGTTCCACGCCCTCTCACCATGCAAGGTACCCTGGGAGCGAGTGTTCCTGGGAAAAGATGAGAAGGAGCGGTGAGAATGTACTGGACCAAATCTCTCCCCACCCACCCGCCTCCTTCCCACCCTGCCAAGCTGCAGAGACCCAGTCGGGAGTGAGAGAGCTGCAGCCCCCAGCACCAGGTCACCCTGAGCTGAGTCCCAGAGCTGAGGCCTCGGCAGCATGATCTCAGAGAGCTTCATTCAGTCTGCTCAGGATCGGTCCTGCCAGCTTTGTGTGAGCAACTGAAACTCGAGCCCTCTTTGGAAAACCATAATGAGCATGGTGGACCACGCCCTCCCCAAAGACCACAGCATCCTTTGCAACCAGCAGCTTTGGCCTCCACATGACTACATGATTAACCAGCAGGAGGTCTTTTGAGTCGCCCAGGGTCACTCCAAAGCCAGGCAAGGTCATAGAGAGACCCCAGATCTGCAAACCTCATTGCTGTCCTTCACATATTAACTCTGGTGTTTGAGGACTGAGATCTCAGAGAGTCACGATCAGTAAATAAAGTCATATTGGTAGAAAACACACACACGCATGCACACACACACAGGCACGCACACACGCATGCATGCATGCATGCACATACCCTTTTCTTCGGAATTTCCTATGGAGGTAACTAAGCTGGAAGAAATAGCTGCCCCCATCTGTGGGTCCTACCTGTCAAAGGTAAGCCACCCAGAGCTCTTCACATCAGAGTAACACAGGAGCTCAAGATGGGCAGACAACAAACCACCCACGCCTAGCGAACGTGGCCAGAGGGTCCAAACCGAACTTTTAAACCGGTTCCTGGGGATTGCCACCCCCACGTTCACCACATACTTGAGGCTCCACTCTGCATCCTACGGGCTTCCATTGTTTGCTCCCAGGCCCTTCTGTCTGAAGCACAGCCTCTTAAAGAGTCAGGCATTCCCAAGAAGCAGTCAGTTAGAAGCCTACCCTGCCAAGTGTGCTCAGGCCTGGGCCGGCTGTCTACCTCTTCTGGCTCCATGTCCGGCTGGCCCTGGGTGTTCCACTGTTTTGTCAAATGAATGAGTTAAGTAGCTGTCTTCCATTACGTCGCCAAAGAGGCCCTCCGCCGATAAATGTGGTTGTCAGAAACACGAAAGGGTAAAATTTGGCTAATGTGACGTGGTAACACAAGACTCATATACATCTTTACAACCATTGAGATTGGTGATTGTAAATCTCAGAATAGTGAACAAATAATTTCACAGCGGGGATACAGTTTAGGAGTCGGAGGGAACCCCAGAGATGAAATATGACAATTCCACTTTCTAAAAGGAGGAATGGAGGCTGTGGAGCCCAGGACCCGCTCAAGGTGTGCAAACCAGGATTTTAGCCTGCGAGCAGGGAGGTCAGCTGCCTGCTGGGAAGACTCTGCAGAAGGCTGTGCTTTGAACCCTGCTGTTCAAATCCTGGTGTTAACGGCGCTGATAATAATCATCAGCCAAAAACAAGGTTTGAAATTCTCAGTGTGCATGGCAGGAAATGCCTGAGTTCCCCAAATCACATTAAATCACCAGACCCCTGTGCATTTGATATGTATATTAAATAACCAGAGTGAAAATGCAAAAGGCCGCAAATCTGCAACGGGGGTGGAGTTACAAGGCCACGGAAATCTTTTCATTTGGCACAGACAGGTTTGGATATGGGGACGTTTATCCATGAATACAGAGTTCGCATCCCCTTACCCTTCTTTCTGTCTGGAGGAGGAGACCCCAACACAAAACCACCAAGAAAAGGCGGCACACCAGAAGCCACAGGAGATTGCCAAAGAGCTGAGCAATGAAAAGTGGATTAGAAGACACAGGGCCACTTCTTCTGGGGACACTTCCTTTGCTCTGTCAAGCACAGCCCAGAGGCTGCTGAGGAGGCGGGGAAATATCCCCACCTCTGGGCCTAGAGTGACCACATCTTGGAGCTGGGAGGCAGGGGTGGGGGTGGGGTGTCCAAATTTCTTCCTTTTAAAGGGAAAAGAAAAGAAGAGGGGTTTTAACATTTCCTTCCAGTGACTGGGAGACACCACCATGTTTAATTGTTGCAACTGTTTGTTCTGTGATGTATATAGCGCGTTTTCTTTAATGCAATCACAACCCAAAGCAGGGTGGGGTGGGGGGTGGGGTGGGGGAGGGGGAGAGGAAGGAATATCTCTCAAATAAGTGTCTTTGTATTCAAATCACCATTGGACAAAGACCAAATATGCCCAGCATCAGCCTATGTGGAGGAAATGTCTAGGCTTTCATAAGAGACTGGGAAATCGGGCTTATAATGAGAGCCGTTCTGGAGCCCAAAGCACAGCGCTTGCCATCACAAACACTATAATAATCATTATTATTCTCTGGTATCTATTATTGTCTGGTAAATAATATGTGTTTTCCCCCCAAGTTCCAAAGGGTGCAGCTGCATGGTGTTCTATTTTTTGCAGCCCTGGGCCTGCTACTTTGCAAGCCTACTTACACGGAGCTTATTTTAAGAGAGTGCGAAGGAGACCGTGTGTGCCCTTGCTTTTTTTTGTGTCTCTTGGCACACGTGTGCACCTGGGACATCCCCAAGGGCCAGAGGGCGGCAGTCTCTTTCTGCTGGCAACTTCTGAGGCGGGGGTGGTGGTGGTGGTTTTAAAGTAAGCCTCTTTCACTAGTTCAAGGCAGCCCCCTTGTTGGTGACCCAAGCCGTGAGGCTGGTGTTAGTACCACGGGAGCCAGTGTGGACTTCCCTCTCCTGGTTTTCATTGTTGGTAACATAAGGAGACCTGAAGAGCAGGGGAGAAACAGCCTTGGGGATTTAGAAAGTGGTCATGTCAGGAAGCTAAGGACCTTTGCCGCACAGAGGACTCCTGTGGAAAAACTGTCCCCAGTGTCCAAATGTCAGCATCTGCACAGAGCGGAAACTACGAGAAACGGGAGAGGCAGTCCGGAGTGCCCATCTTAGCTGCCTGTGTGTTCTTGGACATGTTTCTCACTGGCCCTTCCCCAAGGCTTGCTGAGGGGAGCCTGAGTGGGACTCTCTACTGCATCTCTCATCTCCCTCAGGCTGACTGGGGGACCTTTTGACAAAGGTCAGTACCAAATATACAGTCTTGCACCTTGAGCAACAGATATTTGTCAGTACATAAGGAAGGTGCCCTTTCTGGATCTTCAAGTCCAGAGTTTAAGAGTTTCTTTTGCTCTGTGGACATGAGTACCCACATACACATGTGTGCATGTGCATATACACTCTGTGGCAGAGATTTCTGGAGTGCCTCTGAATGCAAAGGATTCTGGGAAAGTGTCCATACTTGTACCTTACAGTTTGTGTTTACTCTGAATGATGGGTTTGTCTAAAGGCAGGATATCATCCATGTTCCCTGGAGTATCACACACACACACACACACACACACACACACACAGCCCATGTCTTGTACTGAGTATTTCCCATATACAAATCCTAGAACTACCATGCTTGGTTTCTATGGGGTATGGGTGGCCAGCTGTCCTCAAATTCCAGACATGCCTTCTCTCTCTATTTTTTTCATGCCTTCCCTTTCTACCCAGAAGAGTGAAACAGCCTCTCATGGAATGACAGTTGCATACTAAAAGGGCTGAGAGATACTCTGTCCACCTGGCAAGTTCACGGGGGAAGCATTACTGAAAATGTGATTTAATTACCCATCTTCCTTTGCCACATAAAATTTTTCAAAGGGCTGAGAGCAAAACTGAGCCTTGACACTGGTAAATTCTTTAATGCTAACACTCTCAAAACATGACCATTCTCATTTTTACCTCTCTGAGTTACGACCCAAGGTGCATGCTGTTGCATTTTAGAAAATTTCCAGACAACCACTCCCAAAAGTAAGTGTGGACCTGGAAAAAATAACAACAACAACAACAAAAGGTCTCATCTTAAACCCAACAGTTCCAGGCTAACCTTTCTGTGATGTGAGATGTCATCTTTGCCCGGAATCTTTTAATCTAGGCTAATATCAAAATTCTTATTCTTATCTCGTTTCTTAAATATCTTTATAATTTGCATAATCAAAATCTAGTAGGCCTGTCTTGTCTTGCTTATTTATAAGGCAAGCCCCTGTTGTCTGTCATATTTGTTCCAGGTGTCTAAAACCCCATGGCATCAACCCTATGATGGACAAGAAATGCCCACTGCCAAGCTGGCTTGCCTTTGCCCAATTATTCTGGCCCTAGTAGAAATCCACTCACTTGAACACTGCTGCCCATCACTTATCAGAGTTAAATACAGCCATTACGTGCTGGCAGAGGCTTCGCTGTTTATCTGGGACAATAACCAGTCCCTGAGGACAGACTGCTCTCAGGTAGCAGCGGCTATTCTGGGACACTCGTAAGGGTAGAACCCTGTGGTCAATGAACAGAGCCGCCTGCAGCAGCTGATAAACTCTGAGCTTGATGCCAGATAGGGGTCCCTCACCCACCCCGTCACAGCCAGGGCTGTACAGCTTGACCAGGCTTTGCCAAAAGGTGTCCCCCACCTCCTATGTCAACCACTGCTGTGTGAAGAATTCTGAACTGGCTTTTACCAGGTTGCACATTTTTAATCTTTGAAATGGATGTCATCTCTTTTCTTATATCTCATCGAACGAAAATACTTGAAGAACAGCCCTTCTTTCTAGAGGGCACATAGGGGCTGAGGTCAGCTTCAGCTTAGCCCTACACTGGCTTCCGGATTTCAACTTTATCACTCACCCTGCTGCTCTGACAGGCTACTACACACGTATATCTACTCCTTAAACCAAGTATATTGCATATCTATCTATCCATCCATCCATCCATCCATCCATCTATCTATCCCTCCATCAGTCATTTTTGTATTTCAGAAAGTCTCACATAGCCCAGGCTGGCCTCAGACTTACTATGCAGTCTCCTGCCTCCACCTCCCAGATTATGTGCAACAACACACCAAGTTGGAAACAGGTGTACATTGTCCTTATTTCGCGTAGGAACCTGCTTCACACAGAAACAACATTGCTAACGCATCGGTGACTGTCTTCATTTCACACAAAACCGTTTACCCGGAAGGTTAAGGAGATAACCTGCTGGGGGGGTCACTCGCTTCCAGAACCCCCAAGTCCACGATCCTCACCCCCACCCCCAACACAGGGGATATTGCCCTCGGTCCATGTTCATCTCTTTGCTTTTTTTTTTTTACCTTGACCATTGAGGAGGTCAGTCATGTCTGAGCGGGAAGGAGCCCTAGAGATGCGCACCATTGAGCTCCTTTGCTTTGGCACACAAGAGCTCTGAAATGTTCTCTGGTAAGAAAACCCTGTGTTTTCACTCACATCCCATCCAGTGCCCATAACCGGCTGATAGACCTTCTTTGGTCAGCCTACAGCTCACCACACCCTCTGTGACAATCTGGGCAGGTGTCACTGTGTCCCTGCTGCATGTGCTAAATCCTAGAGGAACCGAGTGACTCCACTGATTTCCACCTCAGGATCTTGGAGAGCCGTTGCCAAAATTCTGCCTTGGACAAAAAAGGCAGATGCTGGTTGTGTCAAGGTTGAGCCGGTGAGTGCTATCTGAACATAGACATTCTAGGTGACAGATGAGGGACACTGAAGGGGAAAAGTAGTCATGTGTGGCCCCAGGACTCATGGCCGATTTTAAGACTTTGGGTAAGGTTTGGAAAAGCAATTTTCCCAGGCTTTATTTATTCTTTACGACCAGTAGCAGAGAGGGAGAAAGCCTCAGATTAGTGAGAACAGCACTATAAAAAGTAAGAGCAAGAAATCTGATTCCCGTGTACCCGGCGAAGACGGGGCGTGTGGTTCATGGCCGCTTTTCCTCAGCCTTGCGACCCTTGAGCCCGGATGTGCATTTCTACCTAATTTCTCCCTGAACTAAGCTGCCCAGTGTGAGACTGCCATGCAGGGGGTTGGCAAAATGTGACCCTGGTGCTTGGCCCAGCGTGTGTAACTTAAGCAGCTTTGATCAGATCCGGTGTCCGGGAAGGGAAGGAAGGCAGATGAGGACTCCGGTTCTAAATGACCTTGAACAGTCGCTTCTTGTCTCAGCCTGTCCTCCAGGTGGCATGAGCAATCTGATGGGAACTTGTGCTATGCCTCCTCTAACGTCTGAGCAGGACAACATGGAAAAGACCTGTTTTCCAAAGCACACCCGGTGACAGACATCCGGGACTGCAGAGCCACAGGGGCACGTTTGTAGTAGGTGTGTGTCTGAGCCAGGGAGCTCACGGGGCCTGGTGGCTCCATGGGGTTGGGGGTCACTGCTTCACTTTTACACGTGTGACACATCCAACGGCTCTGCATGGAGTCTCTGAAGCCAGCCCCCAGCATTATTCACTGTTTACACAGAATTACATGTAATTACATGTGATTTACTACTACTAATCTTACTAGTTGGGCACCTACACTTCACATGTTCCCTTACCCGCCCCTCACTGAAATCTTGCCATGACACACTGAGGGAGCTCCCAGAGCTGAAGTCACTTCTTCATCCTAGTAAATGGATCCTCTGAGGCTTGAATCAAGTCTTTACCCACAAAACCATCCTATTACCTCCCTTCTCTACCAGGAGTCTGCTTTTACCTCAGGTAGAGGCTTCGGGGCTACAGTCTGTGAGGTGAAAATAGATTAAAGAGCATCTCTAACAGATGGCCAAACTCCTTTACCTCAGTTTCCCAGAAAATGTCTGTAGGTGTCTGAGAGTTAACAGTCCTACCCTGCCATTCCCTGGAGCCTTTCTACTGTCCTTCAGACCGAGGATAGAAGGCTGGGCATCACTGCGTGTTCCTGTAGGCTTCCTGGCTCTCAACAGGGAAGTCTATGTCTAGAGCATCCCTGACTTCTGCACAGCCTCTAATATTCTTAACTTCCCCAAACAAATCAAGACTGCCAGACAATATTCCACATCATGCCTCACCCAGCTGGCCTCAGCTCATTGCTGCTGGGGCGGGGTGGGATGTAGAACTCCTGTTTCCATGACAACCTAAGGCCCATCAGCATACCCTTTTTTTGAGCACAGAATGCCCATTGGCTGTGGGATTACCATCTGCCAAAGCCATGACGTCACCTTAGGCCTACCTGGGACAAGGAAGGCTCTCCACTGCTCTGCTATGATGGCTTCACCTATAAGACACAGACATGGCAGCCAATGACTCTCACCCTCTATGATAACACCCACGGCTGGTAATTAGCTGTCATCAGGATTCCAAGATCAGCGAGGCCAGGTTTCTCTTGCTTCCTTTCAGTCTATGAACAGTTGCTAAAGCAATTTCCCTCCAACACAGATCTCAGCATCACTCCTCTGTGCCAGTCACAGTAATTATAATCACTACCACAACCCAAACCAACCCCGCCACCTCCTGTCCCCACCTCATTCTCCTCCTTGCTCCCCTCTACCCTCTGTGGTTCAGCCCTGTGCCTTGACACCTGTGCCTTGACATCCGGCTGCTTCCCTCCAGCCTCCAGCCCTGCCCACTAGCCTCTGTCCTTTCTTGGGTTGAGAAGCCAGCTGAATTCATATGCTTTAAACAGCGCCATCAAGGGACCCTTCTCACTGAGTTGCTCAATGATGTCCACTGTGTCTGACCCCAAGCAGGAAGTTAGAACAGCAGCAGGAACTTGGCCCCAGCCTCTTTCATGAAGCCAACATTTGCATATCATCTGGGCTTGCACGTTCTCTATGGTGCCTCTAAGAGTGACCTGGGCTATTTCTTGCCTCTTTTAACTCTCCCCAAATAAGGACCCCTATCTCCCCTACTTTTCTCTATTTCTCTCTCCATGCTTTATTAATAGAATAACCACAGTAAGAAAGCATTAGACATTTGCTAGTGGGAAATGGGTGTTTTATCTTCTGGGAAAGTGAAGATTATCTCTGAACAATGAAAATAAGCAAAAAGAACCGCCTCCCTCCCTCTTTTTGGATATAACAGTAATGTATTTTATGGACTGCAATATATAAATTAAGTTCAAATTAAGGATTTATAAATATTAAATAAAGGATTTTTAAAATTTTTACTCCCGGGAGCTGGGGATGTTGCTCAGTTGGTAAATGCTTGCCTAGCATGCATGAAGGTCTAACACTGTATAAACTGGGCATTCTGTTGTCCCAGCACTTGGGGGGAAGAGCTCCGGGGATCAGGAGTACACAGAGAGTTTGAGGCCAGCCTGGACTCCATGAGATCCTGTCTTGAAAACCAAAACAAAAAGTTATTTCTATACAAAAGATAGCACACATATATACACAAACACACAGAGCTGAGACATACAACAAGGTGCCCACTGGTGAGTAGGAAATGCTCTCAAAACCAGGAGGAAACCTTAAGCTGGCAGCCCTGGTCTTCAGTGCAAGGTCATAAGGCTGTTCCACTCAAACTTTTCATAGTTTTTCAATCAGTATTTGAGATTCACATTGCTCCAACCTTAGAGGATATGAAAATAGCCATTAAGTCCCATGTTTATGATGTCATCATATCAAATGGGAGAAATGGAAGGACCTGGGTATATTTTTGGTTTGGCAAACTCTAGAACTATTTAAAAAAAAAAAAAAAAAAAACGTTTGGGGTTTGGCTAAAACCAAGTCTTATTTTGCCAAGCACTTTGGCTTTAATTTTTAAACCCATGTGTATTTTAAAAGAAATTCTATCTATATGTTTCTGACTCATTTACACTTAGCTCATGAAAACCCTGTTTGGTAAGCGCTAATAGATGTCCCGGCAGGTTTATGAGCCTTCTTAAGCCTTCTTTTCCCTCGTCCTTACCAGAAGGTTGTATTTTGCTAGCCATAAACGAATGTGAGCCCCAGAGGCATGTGATCAGTCTGCAATTTATGACCTCCGAAGCTTAAGTGGATTGTGAGTTTGGAAGGCACTCTCCCCTTCCTCTTTTTCTAACTGCCCAAACAGGCTCCTGCTAACAAAGGCTGCTAAGTCTCACCTTCCAGAGGAAAGAATCCATTCTCTCCACCAACAAGTTGCCCCTGAAACGTTTTTGGAGGAAGATTCTGTTGCTTCAAGCTCAGCTGGACACAGATTGAGACCTGACCCTCTGAGGGGAGCTTCACCAACCCTGCTCAGGAGAAGTGAACTCAACTTGGTTCAAGTTAGAAGAGTTTACCTTTTGAGTACTGGGAAATTATCCTTTTTCATAGCAGACAACCAATCCTGTTTAAGAGTTTTAACACATGAAGAAGAAGAAGAAGAAGAAGAAGAAGAAGAAGAAGAAGAAGAAGA
>CABHPQ010166546.1:0-14458 GCA_902168405.1 Peromyscus aztecus
CTTTCCAAGAGTGCTGGTCAGTGTCTCAGAATGGGGTTTAAAACCTCCAGCCCCGGTTCAGAACATGGGACCCAGTGGTTTTTCTCTGGAGTAGTATCTGATAGTGAAGGCCAGAGAAGCATCCGACACCACGATTCCTTTCTGGTGTAGGCCCCCCAGCTTCCAGTAGAAAGACTGTCATTTCTGTAGAGAATTAGAATGGTGAATTATTTTTATACCACTTCCAAGGCTCCAGACTATAAAATGCAATTATGCTAACTTTCTGTCACATCCTCTGAGTCTTGACTATAGCTCGTACTTAGAGCATAAGGTTTTGTTTTGTTTTGTTTTCAGGCACTGATTATAATATCACTCAGTTTTCTATAACAACAACAACAAAAAAAACCCACTCATTCTTGTAATTGATTCAAATAGGAATTGATTTCTTAGTTGTTCAAAACAAGAATCGTGGCTACGTAAGATGAATACACCCAGTCCTCCCTTTCGTGGGATCACGGGTGTGCGTCAAACATTCATTATCTACTGAGATTTTTTTTTTTTTTGAAGCACTGCACTCTTGAGACACTTGAGAAATGAGTGTGCATTCAAGGAGGGTAAGAAAGGACAGAATCCAAAATGAGGCCGTTGAGTAATGCAGAACCACACTCAAGTTTGAGTCAGAAGGCCTTTTCTCACAGCCAACAGGGTATGAGGTTGCCTAACCAACCACATCTGGTGCTGCACTTGGTACCCTTCCCACCCTAACTTTCTTCTTTCCCATGGGCAGAGAGTGACTGAGTATTTTGCTGGTACTTAAATACTCAGTTCTTCTGATTACTGTTAAGTTTAAGTATCTGTCCTGGTACATGTCAGCTATTGGTCTTGCTTTTAGTGAGTTTTTTTTTTTTTCTAAACTGTGTTATTTACTCATTGTGCCTCATTCTCTCTTTTGGAATGATAAAGTGTATTCTGTTCCATTGTATGTTAGCAGTCTGTAATTTCCTTTTTGAAGGAAATTACCACTGGAGGTGGGCTTTGTGGTTTTAAAAGCCCAAGACATTCCCAACTGTCTGCCTCCAACTTATGGATCAAGATAAAAGTTTTTAGTTACTGCTCTAGCTCTGTGCCCCTCTCTCTGGAGTCCTGAACCCCAATAAACATTTTCTTTGATAATTGCCTTGTCTAGTGTATCTTTACAGTAATAGAAAAGTAACTAAGACTATCTTTATAGCAATTCACATTTAAATTACTTTTTAATACCCGGAGACACGCACATTCATCCAAATCACTGATGGTGAAAAAAGAAAACTACAGAGTAAGTAAGGTATGTATAAAGAGAGAGGGGGAATTGATTTATCTTGCTCTAAAACTCAGTGAGTTCCAATCTGTGGATTTCTGCTTTCATTTTGATTGTGGTTCTCAACCACATAGTATAATCATCTGTAATGTTTAAAGCTTCACAGGCAATTCTCATGTGCACCCAGGGCTGATAATCACATGCCTTAGCCAGGCAAATACAATCTGTCTTAATGTTAATGTGGTTAATGTGCTGTGCAGAGCACAGCTCTGGGTATTAGAGATTAGCTTCAAATATTGCAAACAGAACATCACTATCAGCAAAGTTGCAGGGTTTTGGAAGAGCTAAATGGAGCTGAGTCACTAGGGGAAACAGTAAACACAAACATCAAGACACCAAGTCATTTCTATAATCATACTGAATGTTAATAGATCTGTGTTGGGGAAATTCATTAGAATGTGGAAAACCAACCACAGCTGTTCTGGTCTAAGAGCTCATCCTCCATGTCAATTGAGTGCCCTTAAAAACCTGCCTGTTGTGATGGGGAACATCTCGAGGAAATCAAATTAGCAGGCAACAAATTTACTCTCTTTGGCAAATGCAAAAACATGATCGTGGTAGGTTTGTCATTGTTAATTAGGAACAAAAAATATTTTTCTTAGTTTTCCTTCTTAGGGAATGACCCATTCGTTTTTATAAAATGCTTTCCTCTTATTATATCAAGAATGTGTGATACTTTATTCTTAATCTGCAGAGAGTCCAAATGTCATGCTCTTTGAGACACTGTTCATGGCCATAATGTCAGAATATATTACTTGGCCTTGCCTTTGAAGTCGTAATGTGTGAAAACAACATTAAACTTTCTCAAAATATTTGAATCTGTAGCTGAGAGAGAATCAGCCTGAACAAAAGTAATTAGTTTGTTCCTAGATCCAAACATTCATTTTGAATTATACTACCAAAGTGCCGGCAAATATTTGTTGTAGGCTTGTGATATGTGAGGCTCCGCGCTAGGAGTATATCCCAGCCATTAAATCGCTGTAATTCTTGAGTAATTCTTCCAATATGAAACTGTATGCTGGTAGGACTTTCAATTTTATTGGATTAGATTAGTCTTTTAGGTAAATATTATGGAAGTTCAAATTCCACACCTAGGATGATTCGTTCCATTCAAAGAACCTTCCTCCTTGCTAGTCTTCCAAACGGAAACCTATCTACCATATAGAAGAGGCTTTAGGACGGGGGCCTCTTACCGATCACTGCTAGTTCCCAGTGGTGCCTAGATGAGGCTCAATTTATGTTTCCCGGTCCCTCTCTGGCAGCTCGCATAGATCTCCTGCTGAAGTGTTGCAGCTAGTGAGATTGGGTGCTTCTTTTCATTATGAGAAAGGAATTCCATTCCTGCCTCCTTGCTGACACACCTTGTCTCCGTCACGCCTCTCAGCAGATGCTTGGAGTTCTAAATTCATTTTCTAAACGTGTGGCTCCTGCACATGTTCCCCGCTGAGTAGGTTACCTCACCTCTTGACCACCCACCAGAGCACATTTGTTAATGCTAGCCCACCCACACCACTAAGAAACCTTTAAAGGTCAGTTTGAGGACTGGTGAGATGACTCAGTGGTTTAAAGTGCTTCTTATTGTAAAATACCCAAGTTAGGTTCCCAGCACCCATATCAGGCAATTCACAACCTCCTGTAAGTCCAGCTCCAGGGGATCAGATGCCCTATTATGACCTCTACATATACTTGCACACACTCATACATGCATATAATCAATCAATCAATCAATCAATCAAGTTAACTGCCACTCAGCAACTGATCATTGAACATCACCGTCTGGTCCAACTTTAGTCTTTGTTTCTATCTGTTGATTGATTCTCCTTTCCACCAACTATCACAGACTTCAAGCCATATTTGGGGACCTAAGTATTTCAGTGTTTGCATCACCGTACCCCAAACTGTAATTTGTGTTGATAGCATTTCTGAAACTTTCAAAGCTATTTTACAAATATAATATTTTGATGTCCACACATAAATATCCCGCTTCTTTCTACCCTGAGCCCTAACACCTTGTCTTTCTATGACGTGTCTTCTGTTCACTTGCATTTCTCTTGAATGGAACAACAACACTATTAATTGGGCCTCTATACCACCATGAGTTGTACAGAAAAGTCACTTTTCCAAAAGATTTTAAGGTCTTTGAAAGAGAGAGCTGAGACTCAGCCTGATAAAGATAGTTGGCTGAGGGCCCATAAACTGACATGAAAGCCGGGACAGAAGCCCAGAATTCCTGGTCCCTTCTGGTCCACACCCAGCTCCTGGTGGTTCGTTCCCACCTGGCGACAGGTGTTTTGTGTGTCTGTGACACTGGAGTAACACCTTGGTCAAGGAAACGACTCAATTCTGTGTTTCCATTTTGTATTCCAGTCAGATGGCAAGATGCCTGCATTTAACATGGGGATCAGTGAAGTTGTGTATGCTACCCCAATCACTGCAGTCCTTAGAAGCTCTGAAAACAAGACATAAATCATGCTTGTAATGAACACCTGGTGAGAGAAAGCATGAGCCTGTGCTACTCCAATCAACCATCCATCGCCGTGCAAATACTGTCTAAAATAAATAGCTTACATGGGAAATCAATTCTTTCGTATGACTCTTCTATGGAGATCAAAACCTTCATATTTATTTCAGTTTTATATCATAACTTAATCTCTTTCAGAAAGGAAGTATATCATAATTAAATCTCCCTTTTCATTTTACACGATTCCCGCAGGGTTCTTTGTCTCATTATGTTTCTGTTCTGCCCAAGTTTTAGTTAGAAGGAAAAGCTATTACAATCTTACTTCTGAACAATAAATAGAAATCTGTTCTCTTTCACCTTCTCTCCATTTGCCTTCTCACAGCTTTAAAATGTAATAGAGAGTCCTTTAGTCTGGCTGGGAGAAATGTGACCCAGAGGCTCCATTTGTTGTGGCTTCACATGAAAATTTTCTGACCCTAAACATGGTTTGATGGAATCATTTGTTGAGGTAATTATCTCACATTAACTACAGAGATGATGAATTGCTTACTAGTTAAAAGCTCTGCGAGGGGGAGAGGAATGGTTGAGGGTAGCTTTGTGGGGAGGGGATGTGGACTTTAGTCTGAGTTCTGTGAAGGACCGTTCGGTAGTGGTAGGGCATGGCATTTTGGGCATGAGCAGCATGGATAGGCAGATTTTGGCATACTGTATCCTTTATCATTTGTGAACACTGGCGAAGTGGGCCCTCCAGCCTATACTTCCTCCTTTGCAGAGACGTGCCTGCTCCACAGACAAAGAAGTCTGGGGACTTTGATGGTTTGCTGGAGAGTACCCTGAGATGGGACCAATGGGCAATCTACTAAGAAAATACAATATTATATTAATTTTTCAGATATTCCATATTTAAACGGGCTGCATCTAGATGCAGTATGGTCATGATTTGTGTGAACAGAAGCCATCTTCATGCTGGGTAGCAGAGATGTAAGTTCCATTATTCCAACACTCCCCAGTCAGACTTCAACATCAAGTCTCTACAAGTCTTTCCCTTCACAACCCTACCTGGCCATCTTCAGTCCACGGGAGTCACTCACCTGACATCTCTGCATTTTTCTCATCCTGCATCATTTGCAGGAAAAGCTGGAGTAGCCTTCCAAGATATATAGATGATTGTGCCTCTCCCTCATTAAAAGTCTTTCAGCCACCTCTCCTGTACATCAGATATCTTGATATCTCTAATGTGGCATCTATGACTGAACACATGATCACTGCAAACCTCTGTGCCTTTTATTTACTATTACAAAATAAGCCTGGCTTTCTTCTTCAAGAATCTTCACTAAGTTTCTTTCTTCTCCTTTTAGTATCTCTCTCTTTGCCTGTCATATAAACATCTTGAACCACTGGGTCCCTGCACTATTCACATATTATCTTGAACATGCTAAGAATCAGTCTAAATTTTTTTCAGATAAATTGCTAACAATGTACAGTAGTTATTACCTGGTCTTGCACATGTAGACAAATTCCAATGTGGTGTTACCCCTGTGGCTCAGAGGCTGTTTTGATGCTTCTAGCTACCACTTAGATCTCGGTTCATTTATATTAAAACCATTCAAAGTTGATAAAATTTTAAAAAACTACTTTTATAATACAAATTTATTTTTAAATAATTTATAGTAGAGTTCCCTAAAGGAGTTTATGCACTTGTTTTAAACTATTTTTGAGTCTCTAAAGTTAGGTTTACACAATAATCATTGGAAACAAATCATTTGGTGTAGAGGCAGCCTATGATGTATTGTGTTCTCCATTTTCTAATGAAGTACTCAAAGAAATCAGAGCCCAAAGAAGTCTGGGGACTTTGATGGTTTGCTGGAGAGTACCCTGACATGGGACCAATGGGCAATCTACTAAGAAAATACAGTATCATGTTAATTTTTCAGATATTCTATATATTAAAAGAATGTATTTAATTGATAAATATCTCTTTTAAATTAGCTTAGAGTTATGAATACAAGCACAAATGGTGAAGAACTTCTAAATTCCCAAGACCAAGTAGATACTCATTAAATATCTATTTAAATATCTATTGGTGAATGAGAAAAGGAAAGGACTGAGAGATGAAAGCAAAGCATCATGGTAGACCATCCCGGATTGACTCCAGGTCAGCTAAGCTCAGCTAGAACACGCTGGAACTGGCAGAAACAAAGCAGCCAGCAAATTGTCAGAATTATCAAGGCAGAGAAAGCTTTTGCTAATAGTTCAGATCAACGATCAACTGAAACTCAGAGGGAAGTTTTCTTTCTGAGCGTTGAGTTAAATTAGCTGTTTCAGAAGAGAAGTGACTAGAAGAAAATCAACATCTTTACAGGTCTGAAGAGGTTTCCCCAGAGTCAACATTTCTTGTAAGGTGTCCTAACCAGAAGCCTCACTTCAAAATTCCTACCCTTCAAATTCCATCTCATTGGTACATTATCCAAAGCCTTTATTTATAATTTACATAAAGTATAACATCTTATTATTACTTAGTCCCCTGGACTTCTCTTTACATGCAAAGTGCTTATTTCCTATCATGCATATTTTGGAAGTTGCTTGTTTTCAGAAATCATTGTTTTCTAATTCCCTTCACATGCATGCCTTCTTCTTTTAAACTATACTAGAGAAATCCTTTGAGAACAAGGGCGTTCACCTTATGTTATTCACAGTGTCAAGCCCTAAAGACAGATGGGTGAAACCTTTGAAAGAACAAGTGTAACAGCATTTGCTGTGCATCTGATACAACGGAGTTCATTTAGAGATGAAAGAGTGAGATAAGCAGCCTCTCACTAGATATGATCAGAGTCGAGATACTTAGATGAGCGTATGTACCAAGTGGCATGTGTGGTCTCTCATTATACCAAGCCTATTCAGCCATCAACCATTCCCTCTTCTCATGTATACCAGAGTAAGCTGTGGATAACATAAGTCCTGTTGTGGTTCTCTGTTATTACATACAGCTCAGTAGCTTTGAATAACAGATTTATTTTACCCAAGGGTCTTACAGCTCTGGAAGAGAGGACAGGCTCTGGGAGGGTAGCTTGTCTGGGGTCCCTCATCCAGGACAGCTGGAGGGTCCTATGTGTAGAACAGCCTCCTCACTCAGCTATGTGCTCTCTTGTGCTAGCCTCTGTCCATCCCCACATGGTATCTCACGCTATAAGCTGCTCCATGTACCTTGGTCTTTGCACAGCATGGTGGTCTTGGGATAGTCAGATGTATCACAGAGCTACCAGCTTCCAAGAATATTCTAATAAAGAATGAGATGCTGTCAGTTCCTTCAGGTCTTTGTCTGAAGTCTGAACAACATCATTTCTGCATGCTGCAAGGTTAAAACAGCCACACTGGGTCCCAGATTCAAGAGAAGAGGACATAAGCCCTCCTCCTCTTGAAGGAAGGGAAAATAATTACATCCTTTAAAAATCTGCCACATTAAGGTGCCATCTTCCTATTACATGAGGCTTTACTGTGGAAATTATCAGCATGGTTTGCTTTAGGCATGTGGCCCTTTAAGCTACAGCCAAGAGTAACACTGATAGTTAAAATCAACAAACCCTATGTGCTAAATGTAAGTATTTTGTAGAGCTGCTTTAGAGCAAGCAAATCTGAATGGCATCTCCCTTCATCACCTCAGCCTGCAGTCAACACACCAACCTTTGCTATCACAGCTAAATAAGCCTGGGATCTGATTCTCAAGGAACGTACACCAAGGGTGTAGAATACATTAAATTGTTTTAAAACCTCATGAACATGCATTATTCACTCCCCATCAATTCTTCCAAAGAGACTGAGAATTATTCTCCCAGAGAGTTCTAAGCTCATTTTCCCTCTTTAATTTTCTATCTTAAAATGTATGTGTGGTCAGTTGAAGAAGATAGAGTATATTAATAATTCTCTGACAAGGCCAGCTATTTCCAGTTGTAGCCAAGCATTGTACATGCTGGTTGCGAATACAAAGGAACTTACTAATAACCAGTTGTCTCCATCTCACCTGAACACTGTTGAAGTGTTAAATAAATCATTCCACAATCACTCACATGGGTGCACTGGACTTCTATTCAAAATAATTTATTGGCTATTACAGAGATTAATCTTTCTCTTTGCTTTTAAGAAAGTTCTTTCCTTGAATTTAAATAATTATATATAGAAAATTTTATATATATAATATATATGTATAATAAATTTACTGGTTTAGCCCCCATTCGTCCTTTTTTTTTTTTTAGTAATAGGACCAATCTTAATTTTGAAGACTCCTTGTTCACTCATACACTTCACATTGGGCTGTTTCCACCCTTTCTCCCATTCCAATGGGTGGGTATATATGTTAGTCACTTTTTTGTTGTTGTGATAAAATACCAAGGCAATTTATAGAAGGAAGAGTCTATGTGGCCTGTGGTTCCAGAGCGATAAGAGTTCATGATGGAGGGGAAGCATGGCCAACTGAGGACCAAGCGTTCAAATAACTGAGCCTATGGGAAGACATTTCTCACTCAAACACTACATGTAACTCAGGTTGTACCCAACTGTTTACCACAAGGGGATTGAGGAAGATTATATGGTCCATCTCAGGCAGAATCCGGGAGTTTTCTTTTGGATCATTCTGTGAAGAAACTAAAATCTGTACCTACAATGGTTAAGATTGTTATATCTAAGGATGCTGGGGGATAGAGAAAAGAGAAAGATGAAAGACTTCATGGGTATATTTGGGTGGCTTTTAAAATGAGATTTATAAAAACACACTTTAGCATGCAATTATTTGAAAAATAGGAGGGAACATTATTACTGATTAAACTAGACCTTTGAATTGTTCCTTATATTGCAAGTTCAAAATCAGAATTTCTACCTGATTTTGACTGATAAACTCAACTTTTTTTAATAACCCCATCTGGGTCCCAGTACTGAGAGGGGAAGTGGACTCAAGCCCCCACCCCTAACCCAGAAGCTATCTAATTTGACAACCACTCACAAAGGAAAAATTAGTTTTCTCCAATGGAGTGTCACAGGGTATACATGTTTTATGTAGCAATTTATTTGTAGTGGTATAAACAATAATCAACTTTGTCACTGTGGGTTTTCTGTAAGTCACCTCCTCGGAGTCTTAAAAGAGTCAAACTAATCTAAGTAAGGCATCAAGATCATGCTTACCACTCTACCAATGAACATCCGGGAATGCCTTCTGCCAACTTCTAAGTCTTGGAACTCTTTTTCCTTACTGTTAAGTCACTCCAATTGAAACAAGCAGTATCTCATTCAACTAAAGTATGTAGGTTTCCACAGATACTAGAGTATGCCCAAGAGAAGTGGAGAGGAGAAAGTGGATGTGACTAGGAAGGAGGCACAGGGTCAAGGCATTACATTTTAAACTAGAAATGACTGTTTGCTGGGCTTAATCAGATTGTGCCTCACCTTTCCCACAAATGGTGTTTAGACACATGAGCTCTCCAGTTCTGTTAGGATAAACATTATTACATACCTATGGTAGTTTGAATGTACTTGGCCCCCATAATCTCATCGTGAGTGGTACTATTAGGAAGTGTAAAGTGGGCGTGGCCTTGCTAGAGGAAGTGTGTCACTGTGGGGGCAGGCTTTGACTTAGATGACTCTGTGCTACTTAATCTATGTCGATTGCCTGTGAAATGTTCATCATGTTTCCATGAAAAGTTAAAAGGATTGGTGGACAGGCAGTAGGGTGTTGGGTGGGGAATCTATGATCAAGTAACTTGAAGAAACACTGACGGATAAAGTCGAGCAGTTTTCTTTTTGAAGAGTTGCAAATCCTTTCTCTGAGTAATGTAGTGGTTTAAATGAGAATGGCCTCCACATAGGCTCATATATTTGAATACTTGGTCCCCACTTGGTAGAACTGTTTGGGGAGGATTAGGAGGTGTGGCCTTGTTGGAGGGGGTGTGTCACTGGACGTGGCAGGCTTTGAGTTTTCAAGACCTCTTGGATCCCTAGTGCTCCCTCTCACTGCCTCTTACCTGTGGATCAGGGTGTGAGCTCTCAGCTGCTGCTCCAGCTGTTCCTGGCACCGTGACTTTTCTCCACCATCATGAACTCTAACCCTCCAAAACTGTAAGCCAATTGCATGCTTTCTTTCATAAGTTGCCTTGGTCATGGTGTCTTACCACAGCAACAGAAAAATAACTAAGAAAAGTAGGTTTCCAGGGAGGGTGGGAGGCATACTCAGCCCTCTTCCGTGCATTTAACCATTGGACTCTTATCACTGATACCACATCCAAACCTCCTATTAAATATACAAAAATGGAGGTGTGTTGCTTTAATTTAGAAGAAAAGGCTCAATGGCAAAATAGCAGGTAACACTGAGGATGACATATTTGAAAAAGAGGGATGAATATTTTGAACACCCATGAAATGCCCAAAACTCAATCACTTGTGTAATCCTCGAAGCAAATGCATGAATCTTTCTCACAAATATTTTACTGATTGAAGCATCAGAAGCTCGACGATGAAAACAAAGTCCCAGCTAGCCAGGGAAGGACACCGCTGTTTGCATCAGCTGGTCATCTGGAATCGCTGACTGGAAAGAGCATCCTTAGCAAACGCAAGACAACAAGGATCCCGGGGGGCACATTCGCTCTCATGTCCCTCATTCTTCTCATCAGCTCATTCCCATCTCCTAACCAAACTAACTGAAACCCCTGGAGAGCAAGAGACAGAAACTCTTTTTTAGCTTTTTTTTTAATTTTATAATTTAATTTAATTTTACATATCAGCCACAGATTACCCTGTCCTCCCTCCTCCCGCCCCCCCCCCCCCAGCCCACCCCCCATTCCCATCTCCTCCAGGGCAAGGACTCCCCTGGGGATTCAGAAGAGACAGAAACTCTTAATACCAAAGAATAAATTCAGAGTGCCAAAAGAAAAAGCACAAGATACCATGGAAAACACTCTGTGTTTGTTTCCAACTCCACAATTCCTTTATCCTTCTGGGGGAACTTCCATAGGGGGTCCAGTAAGTTACATCCATTTTAATGGTCTTACTTTCTTTTGAATATGGAACCCCCAAAAGATGACATTGTTTTTTAAAACATGTGAGTTGAAAAAAAAAAGGAACTGAATTTGTAACACTTCTTAACCTAATTGGTAGACCCTATGGCACCCAGAAAAGTGTCAGGTAAATGCATACATATTTGTGTACACACACACACACACACACACTTGCACTTGGGCATGGGTGCACACAGATGTTTATGTGTATATGTGCACATGTAGGTAGCTGGTAATGTTACTGAATAATGTAGTATCTTCCAATTGTATCCATTGATTCAAGTTATGCTTATGAATTGGAAACTTGAACACAATTTGATAGTTGGATCAAATGGCTTAACACTTTTGATTTCCTGTGAAGCCCCATCTTTGGATTAAGAACACCCATTCCCTCTCCCAGGGAAACACAGTTCAAATGTGTCCTCCCAAGACCTATGAGGCTTTGTAGTTCTGGCCAATGGACCTCTTCTGCAGACACTAGGGTCAGACAACAGTGTTTCTCATATAGAACGCTAATAATGCAATTTGTGTCCTTAAAAAAAAAAAAAAAAAAAGAAAGGTCTCCGCTCTGAGACAGTGACTGTAATCAAATTGTTTGAAGGGTTTTTTTTTTTTTTTTTTGTTTTTTGTTTTTTTTTTTTCCTTAAATGAATGGTTTGAAAACCTTTCACTTTTGTTATTTTCCTGGTCATCTTGGAGAAAAATCCCATGTAACTACCGAGTTCCATCTTCACAGCATCTCTCCACCAGGACATCGCCATCATGTGATTCTCCAGTTAACTTCATACATGAGAACAGTATATACTTTCATTGCCATTTTTAAGATGTATAGACCCTTATCTAACCACGGTGAAACTCCTCTGCCTCCGTACTTCAAGCCCCCCACTCTTTTGTTTTTTGTTTTGTTTTGTTTTGGTTTTGGGTTTTTTTGTTTTTTTGTTTGTTTGTTTTGGGGGTGTGTGGTTGTTTTTTGTTTTTTGTTTGTTTGTTTTTTTGAGACAGGGTTTCTCTGTGTAGCTTTGCGCCTTTCCTGGATATTGCTCTGTAGACCAGGCTGGCCTCGAACTCACAAAGATCTGCCTGCCTCTGCCTCCCGAGTGCTGGGATCAAAGGCATGTGTGCCACCCTCACTCTTAACGTAACAGCCCCGAGGTTTCTATACGAATGCATGGAATCATGTAGCAAAGCTACCTGCACCGAAGAAAACATTTTCTTTTGTGAAGTGCAATCACAAAAATCAAAATATTTTCTAGAAGCAATCAGATTTGTACTATTGCCACAGGTAGACCAACATTCTAACTCCCAAGAAAGTTAAGATCCTTTCCCTGTATCTATGAAGTTTGTGCGTTCCTTCTTCAGAAACAGCTCCCCCTGCTGTCCTGGGTAGCCTTCCTGGGCCAGAGTTAAAACAGCCAAAGGAGTCTAGGTGATTCCGTCTCCCTGAAGCATCACAGCGGGGACTTAGTTGCGCAAACAATTAATTACTATGAGGGTAGGGTGGAGTAGTTTTCTTCTCTTCTTTCCAAATGCCTCTTTCCCTCTCCCTAGCTCCTAGCTTAAGAGCCCAGCTGGACAGACAGACAGACAGACAGACAGCGATGAAGACAGAGACAGACAGATCTGACACTGGTTCTCAGCTCTCTTCTTTGACTGCTGTAGGAAATGTCCGCGGAATTCAGTCTTGAATTAACCAGACTGTGTCTCCACTGACTAGTGCCGCCCAATTCTCTCCACCCTGTGGCTGCGGGAATCGGGCTTTCTAGAGAAACGCCTGTTGTTGGCGAGTCCCCCGCTGAGCACGTGGAGTCAACACTGTAGATTACGCACACCCAGCAAGAGGAGGGCAGGGTGCAAGTGAGTGGGTCTTTCCTGTTTGCAGGCAAAGGCAGGGTGACGAAGTCACCAGAAAGAGAGATCCATTTAAGTCACGGGATTTTTACCCCCGTAGACAACCTGTAGGGTAGCGGGAACCCGGGAGAGGAACAAAATCAGCCTGAGTGGCTAGCCTAAGTGCGGAGCTGGGGAAACGCGGGGTGGGAGGACCAGACAGACTCTAAGTTCAGGCGCGCTGAGTTCGCAGGGCCAGCAGACGCAAGATCTCTAAGGACGCATTTACTGCACCTGCGTGGCTTTAAACTGACTTGTCAAGGGGGCTGGAGGAAACCCTGAGGCGTCCAGAGAAGTTTGGGGCAGAGCAGGGAAAGCGCCTGGTTCTGCAGAGGAATCCAGGAGTCTCAGCTCCACCCCTGCAACAAGGCAAGAGGACAAATCACAAACGACTCGGAGGGGTGGGGGGTAGGGGCGTGGGGACAGTCTCCAGCCACTCGAACGTGGGGGAGCGCGTCCTGAGACAGCCAAAGAGTGTATTGGGAGTGCGGAGTGTGGGAAGCTCTAGTAGCTTCCTGCTAGGGAGCAGCAGGGACAGGCGCGAACATCCCACCCCAAACCCCAAACCGCTAGCCCTGCGCTGCTGGGATTGCGCAGCCAAGAGACAGCCAAGAGGGGGGACATCGAGCGGAGCTTAGGACACGGGTCTCCGGGTCCTCGGAGGCGGGAAGGAAGCAGCCCACGCCGGACAGGGCCTCCCAGGCGCTGCACCGACAGCATGAGTTTCCCGCGCGGTTCCCACGATCGGGCGACCAACAACTCCAGCCGGTGGTGGCCTCTGAGCGCCGAGGATGCCAACAGCAGCCGGGAGGCAGCGGGGCTGCTCCAGGAAGGTAACGACCCTCCCGGGGATGTGCGCAACGAGGAGCTGGCCAAGCTGGAGATCGCCGTGCTGGCGGTGATTTTCGTGGTGGCGGTGCTGGGCAATAGCAGTGTGCTGCTGGCGTTGCATCGCACGCCACGCAAGACATCCCGCATGCATCTCTTCATCCGACACCTCAGCCTGGCAGACTTGGCGGTCGCCTTCTTCCAAGTGTTGCCGCAGCTGTGCTGGGACATCACCTACCGCTTCCGCGGGCCGGACTGGCTGTGCCGCGTGGTGAAGCACCTGCAGGTGTTTGCCATGTTCGCGTCCGCCTACATGCTGGTGGTCATGACCGCCGACCGCTACATCGCGGTGTGCCACCCGCTCAAGACCCTGCAGCAGCCCGCGCGCCGCTCGCGCCTCATGATCGCCGCCTCTTGGGTGCTGAGTTTCCTACTAAGCACGCCGCAGTACTTCATCTTCTCTATGATCGAAATCGAGGTGAACAACGGTACCAAAACCCAAGACTGCTGGGCTACCTTTATCCAGCCCTGGGGTACCCGTGCCTATGTGACCTGGATGACCAGTGGTGTCTTCGTGGTACCTGTGGTCATCTTGGGTACCTGCTATGGCTTCATCTGCTACCACATCTGGCGCAACGTCCGTGGGAAGACGGCGTCGCGGCAGAGCAAGGGCAGCAAGGACTCTGGGGACACCCCAGGTCCCTTCCACAAGGGGCTTCTGGTCACGCCTTGTGTCAGCAGCGTGAAGACCATTTCCCGTGCCAAGATCCGCACAGTGAAGATGACCTTTGTGATCGTGACTGCCTACATCCTCTGCTGGGCGCCTTTCTTCATCGTCCAGATGTGGTCAGTCTGGGATGACAATTTCATCTGGACCGGTATGTAGTGAGAACATGGGGGGCTGTGTGT
>CABHPQ010166546.1:14558-36145 GCA_902168405.1 Peromyscus aztecus
GTGTGTGTGTGTGTGTGTGTGTGAGAGAGAGAGAGAGAGAGAGAGAGAGAGAGAGAGAAAGAGAGAGACAGAGACAGAGAGAGACAGAGATTTCACAGTACCTGCTCAATAACTAAGCTTCTACATACATAAAAGTGGGATGTCTTCCATGTCCACATTACAGGGGATAGGGAGGGGGAGATAAGCAAAAATGCAAATTCTTGGGTGTCCCCTCCCCCCCAGGTACAGTAGGGCCTAGGTGTCAGCATGTATGACCATCCTAAGGCCACGCACTGTGCCTAGAGTCACTTACTAGTTGCAAAACAATAGTGACATTTTGCCAAATTACTCAGACTTCTTGTATACCCTGCCTTCAAGCCCTAGGAAGTATTCTTAGTGTCAGGGTGGCTTTTTCTTCGATTTAGGAATCTATCATAATTAACAGAAAACTCCTGATGAAATTCTGCCCAGGTCAAGGGTAGAGATGGACACACTTTTCTGGAAAAGGCTAGGAAAGGATTCAAGAAGTCTAAACCGGCTTTTAGTTCATGAATCCTTCCTCATTATAATATTTTCATTTTTTTTAACCATAATAACTTTCTTTTCCTGGCACTCCACAGCAGGAGCGTTGATCATCTAAATTCAGGGGACTCGTTCACTAGTCTTTCAGCACAAATTTGACAACAGAACTATTCACACCACACAAATAGCTCTGTAGTTTACTGTGGAAGTTTCTCACACACACCCCCCCCCCCCCACTAGGAACACTTCTGTAACACACTTGGTTTGGAAAAATTTTTTCTTATTCAAGGAGGCTATTATTTAATTTTGTGTCTTGTAATATATCTTCCTTTAATAAGAAAAAATTTTTCCAAACCAAGTGTGTTACAGAAGTGTTCCTGATGAAAAGTCTAGTCAGGATAGAAAATCTGGGAGAAGCCATATCTTTTTCCAATTTTAGAATTGAGGCATGGAATACATACAATGTATTTTATGAGTATTGTTTTTAACATTCGCAGATGTCATTTAAATAAATACGTTTGTAGGCTACATTGCCAACAATGAGGAATACATGGGAAGGTTTTTTTTTTTACCTTTCCCCTCCCAGAAGCCTCTAAGAGTGTCAAATTGAAAATTTCTATTGCTTATTGAAATTTGGACATAATTACTAAAATTCTTACTTGTGCTATACATACTGAGAATGTCTAGTATTTTTTACATGCCATGCGTGGCTACGGTCACCTCTGCAGCACTTAGCACAAAGCAGTGAACGGTCTAGAGCAGTGGTTCTCAGCCATCCTAACACTGCGACCCTTTACTACAGATCCTCATGGTGTGGTGACCCCCACCCGTACAATTATTCTCATTGCTACCTTGTAACTGTAATGTTGCTACTGTTGTGAATTGTAATGTAAATATCTGATACGCAGGATGGTCTTAGGTGACCCCTGTGAAGGGGTCATTCAACACCCAAAGGGACCCACAGGTTGAGAACCACTGGTCTACAGTTTATTTTGCCATGATGAAAGTGAAATGATCCAAGTCTGTATAGTAATCAGGAGAAATTTTGTGTCTGGTGATTCTTCCTATTTTTTTTTATTATTATTATCAGTGCAATCGTTTTACTTTGAAAAGTTGTGGTAGCCATGTAGTTTTCTAGGGGTACCTCACAGAATATTTCAAAATCCTGTTTGACTCTCCAATTCAGCTACTAGGGGCTTTGTTGCTGTCTGTTTTAATTATGTTGTTTTGTTTTTGTTATTTGTTTGGAACAGGGTCACACAGAACCCAGATGTTTTTCTCATTATAATTCGTTTGAACTACAATCAAAGATGGTCTTTTAAAATCAAGCCAAATGTCTAATGATTCCCAAACAAACTGCTAAACAACTGAAGCTAGCTTCGTTGGAGATCTCTTTTCACCACCCTCTTCCCTGGGGTTTTCATTCACTTCTGCTAACCACAGCCCGTACGGCATACTGTGCCCAAGTCATTAGGATGAGTGTAATTTGGAGTATGTTGTTATCAACACTTCAGATTCCCATTCTGTAAACACCGTATCTGTTCACAAAGGCTCCTACCGGTGTACAGGTTTTTTAAATAAATTATTCAATAACTTCACCTTCTTAGAATTCCTATCCATTATATCCAACTGCTCTAAGAGTGTCTGGTTTAAACTATTCGCACTAATTTTTAGATATTTCCTTTTACAGCCAACTTTCAAAAATCACTCATTTCTCTGAAGCAACAACTGTTTCCCTAACAAATACAATGTCTGTTTCTATACTAGCATGCAACTTTTTAACTCATTGGTCAGGAGGAAAAACAGATGAGTTCAGTGCAGTGTCTTACTTTGGCTGATTATTAAACGATCTCTCCCCACGATTCCCCCCCCAGATTCAGAAAACCCCTCCATCACCATCACGGCGCTACTGGCCTCCTTGAACAGCTGCTGTAACCCGTGGATATACATGTTTTTCAGCGGCCATCTCCTGCAAGACTGTGTCCAAAGCTTTCCATGCTGCCAAAGCGTGGTGCAGAAATTCGCCAAGGACGACTCGGACAGCACGAGCCGAAGGCAGACTTCCTACTCCAACAACCGGAGCCCCACAAACAGCACAGGGATGTGGAAGGACTCGCCTAAGTCGTCCAAGTCCATCAAATTCATCCCTGTTTCCACCTGAGCCGCACGCACGCACGGCCTTGGCAGCCTGACTCTTGGGGCAGGGGGTGGGGGAGGGGGCTTTTTGGTCCATTATCTAAATCCCCGCTAGGGATCATGAGAGCAGATGGGTTTATGTGAGATGGCCACAAATCAGCTCGACACACACGTCGTTTCTAGCTGTGTTTTCCTCACTGCTGGGGCCAGAAGCGGAATTATTTTTGCATAGACTCTTAATGAAAATGTGCTACACTGAAATGTGTAGGCCTGGTTCATAACCATACTGACTTTATATTTTGTGGTTGATGTTTTTTTTTTTTATTGTATTTTTATTTCTGACCTAAGTGAGGTTTGATTGGTTTAAGTCACGTGATGTGTACTGTTTCTCAACAAAGTGAGCTCGTGATTTAAAAAAGACCCGGTGTGGCTGTCAATTTGTACAATATGAAGTGTAGCAAGAGGCAGAGGAGGTTTTGGCTGAGAATGAAAAGGAGATAACTTGGTACCTGGCAGTCCTTCCTTCACAGTCCTGGTATTCTATTGGCTCTGAAAAACATGCTTACTAAGAGGCTAAAGGTTAGACAATGTCTTGGAGAGGCCAGTAATTTGTATATAAGGGATACCACACTTTATAGAGGCATAGTAGAGAAGGTGCCTACAGACATTCTCCTGGATAATTTAAACATACACTGACCAGCATCAAAAGGTATCCTGTGCTATGCCAGATGTTAACATTAGGTACCTACATAGTGACTCCAGATACACAGCTTGTAAAAAGTCTCCTAGAGTAACTCCAGACATAAGACGCTCACAACAGGTTTGATTTAAAGCAGTTTTCTTCCTGTTTCCAGTCCACACAACGGGTTCAGAACCAAAAGGATGCAGAGATATGGGGAAACAGGAGACAGAAAGAGAAGAGGTCTAGCCTTGTCTGGGTCCTTTCATTCAGTGTATGACTTTCAGCAAGATACCTAAAAATATTTAAAACCTGTTTCTAGGGTGTACAATGGGCCTGTTAACACTCACCTTGCAGGGTCGTTGTGAGGATGAGATGAAATTAAATGTGTGGATGTTTAAAAAAACAAAGTGCCATCGATAGGCAAGCAAGTTGTTTTTATTGTACTCTTGGGATCTTCAGAAATACAGATTTTCTTATTCTAGCTTATTTTTCATTAACTAGCATTTGTTGTTTCAAGTCTGGGACATGAAATCCTAAGATTTAAATATAGATCTGCTGATTCACTGTAAAGCCCTGCCGGCCACTACCAAGCCTGGCTCTCGCCTATGTCACAGAAGTCCTCCAACACTTAGCTAGAACTCGCTTTCAATGAGGATAAGCCACTGCCAGGCGAGATCATCACATTCCTTCATTTCTAATTGAAGATAAATTACAACACCCCTTGGCTGTGGGCTGTGCATTTTTTATCAATGAGACTCTGTTGTCTGGTTAGTTCTTCAAGATCGAGCAATGATTGGATGATGCATCACAAATATTTAGCAACTCTCGGAGTCATCATTGCTTTTAATAGTATTACCGGTTTTCTTTTTTTAACCCTGTAGATAAGAGTCCATTGGCTGGATGGTACCACAATAACCTGAAACCAACAGCATCACTCCTCACCATTCCGCTGCATTTCCAAGTTCTCAGCCCTCAGAATCTCTGGGTTAATAGGTCAAAAGACTGTTTCCAAACATTTGGGAGAGATTGTTCCCTTAGGTTTTAGAATTCTTCCTAAAATAACAAACTGGGCGGTAATGTGGTAAAGCACTTGCCTTATAGTCTCCAGCACTGAAAAAAAAATCACCCCAAGTAAAAAAATGTATGTGCGTGCATGAGCGTGTGCGTGTATGTAAGTCACAGTCCAACCTGAGCCATCAGCTCCAGCAACTACGTCTTTGTTTATTGTTTGACTTAGTACAGCATGACCATAAGCCTGTCTCCATTAGATGGTCAGTCTATTTGACCACGTCTCTTTGGTTATTCAAAAACTAAAGCTTTTGGATTAGAATAAACAAGAGCCTACCTTTTTCTAAACCTCTTTCCAAAAACATTCCAAAGCCTTCTGGTATAATTTCTGTCTCCAAATACCAGCATGTCCCTCCAAGTTAAACATTTCCATCTGACCCTTTTCCTAGGAGCATCTCTGGAGTGACATCAACCTACTCACCAGGGTGTTCTCCCTCTTTTTTTTTTTGTGGTAAAACAGTATCATGATGTGATATGACAATCTGGCTTTGCAAAAAAAAAATAGTTTTCACTGTTTATGCACATTATGACATTATCGTCTCCTTTTAAATGTGTAAAGAGACTGAGTAGTGATCTGGGGGCCTAAGAAAAAGCAGGTGCTAGTTCTGCAGGAGGCAGGTCCTGGAATCACCCTCCGTGGTTTAGGTGAAGAAAATCTACCTAATGCTAAACCTTCCTGAGGTGGCATACCCAGAGACAGCATGAATATAGCTCCAAGCAACACTCTACTTTAGAAGAGGCCATCTTCCTACCTCAGAAGGAAAAAGCTTTAGGCTAAAGGGAGAAAATGTTCTGGGACAGGAAGCTTCCCTATCCTTGACCAAAGGGAAGATCTGAAGTCTGTTCAGTGGAGTTTACAGTCAAGTGGAAATGTGTCACTTTATCTTATTTTGGATGTTATCTGAGGGAGGGCTGAAGCGGATATAGTACTAATGTATCTATGTGGGGATTAGAAATACACTCGATAGAGATCCACTAAGGAGGGAAAATGTGCTTTATTAAAACAGTGATACGTATCAGCAAATGATGACAAGCATTTTGCAGTACATATTCAATACCTAATGGGTTAGTACCAGGACATGAATTTTTAAAGTCTATGTCTAGTTGGTCTTTTCTCCTATATCTTCTCTGAAACATAACTGGGCAGAAGATTGGCGAACTGTGTATTTGACCGAAATAACCAATTATTATCTTCATCAATGGAGGTTTAGCACCTTCATGCCTAAGAAGGTTTAGCTGAGACCAAGAAAGGTGTGATGACTGAGAACGGCTGTGATTTCAGCAGAGAAATAAATCAAGTGGTTTTGCTGGCCTCAGCCGAGCTTATTACAGTTTCTAGAGTGGACAAGCCCTTGTGATAAAAAAAAAAAAAAAACACAGCTTTTATCTGTTATCACATAAATAAAGCAATACAATTAGCTTCAAGCTTCATTCTTCTCAAGCCCTAAAACCTAGAGTTTTAAACTCATTTCAACACTGGCAACTTAAACACTTGGCTTCACCTGAGCCATAATTAAGTGTTATGTAGGGAGAAATTGAATTTCATCTCTAACCACCAGTATCAGAGATTAGGATCCTATAAACTTGCACAAATGGAGTCATACTGAGCAGTAGTTGTGTTAGAGAAAGCCAGGGTAGAGCAGGGACATCCTGGATACCACTCCTTGAAGCAGCAAATCAGCCAAGGTGTCTAAGGCCCAGCCCCCTGCATGTGGACATTCAACACCAGTCATTTATAGAAAAAAGGCTTGTGGCATTATACTATTATATTACATAATATATATCACATATGTTATTATATTATTATATTGAAATAAATCATTTTATTTATTTATGGCATTTCTAGGAATAAAAACAAGTTGCAGACCTGCTTGAAATAATTATTTTACAACTCACTTTAACAATGAGATATATTCCAGATTACTTGAGTGTGCTGGTCTAGAAAACCAAGGCTCTATTGGCTAATAGGTTGAGGATGCAGCTAAGTATTAGAATGCTTGCCTTGCACGTCAAGGCTCTTGGGTTCAATCCCGACCACCAGGAAAAACTTCTCTACAATCTGTGGCTATGGATAGGCTTGTATTGGAGGACAAAAGTGTTTCTGCTATTTGAGCATGGCAAGAGTAAGTTAAACTTTGTAAGTTCCTTTCCACTAAACTATCATCAGGAAAATAAGTCAGTGCTGTTCTAATCTATATTAAGGCACCTAACATAAATTGGAAGTAGCCAAGGTCATGTGTGTAATTCAGTTCTTAAAATGTCATTTATGCTCATTTTTTTTCTAAAAATAATCAGATTGTCTTTGGGGGCCCTGGAGATCAAGAACACTCCCTTCACAGTTTTTCCAGTTAGTGTTCTTGTCCCTGGGGGCTCATAGGTTCTACAATATTAACTTCCAACCTGTGTCATCTAATGTTTTCTTTTTTTATTTTATAAATTGAATCTTAACAGCATCAACTGAAAGCTAGTTCAGGGTTTGGCTTAAATTCTAGAAGCAGTGAGTGCCCAGAAAAGAAGAAAAAGAATTTGAAATTTCTACTTAAAAATATTGCTTATGTTTGCAAAGCTTATTTCAAAAACTAGAATAATAATTATGTAGCGTACCAAAGACTCATAATGAAACATGTCCGTGTAGAAGTTGCCCTTCATCCTATCTTCAGCCCTTCCGGATCACTACTGTGTGTCTCTTCCATCTGCTCTCCAGTTCCTCTTTACATACTGCCCTGGTGCTTCCTGTTGCTGGGATAAAACCACCTTAGGGGAGGAAAGAGTTTATTTCATCTTAAAACTCCCAGTTTACAGATCGTCACTGCCACTAAGGAAAGTCAGGGCAGGAACTGGAGGAAGGAATTAGAGCAGAGACCATGGGAGAATTCTGTTTACTACACACACACACACACACACACACACACACACACACACACACACACACACACGCACACCCACATCAATCATTAATCAAGAAAATGCCTCACAGCCTTGCCTGCTGCAGGCAAGACAGCTAAGCTACATCCTCCTAACATCTGGACAGAGTCTGGAATGACTATTGACAATGTTTCATTTTGATAGCTAGGAATCTAATGTGCTTACATTTACTTTTGCAGTTTAGTTTTTCATACTTTGACAATACAAAGCTACATAGAGTCAGGAAAACCACAGGGTACTAAGAGGATGGAAATTAACCCAGCAACCCAAGCTCCTCCAAACTTCTGTGCAAAATGGAATCAATTTTTTTCAAATTGATTTGTCCTTGTTAACCAACTTCTGGTTATAATACAGGAAACTCTCCAAACTTCATCTTTCCTCCTCTACCATCCCACGGCTGTTATGAAAACACTTGAGCTAATTCATTGCTTACTGTTTCCTGCTCTGGAATCTCACCTGAGATACACACTCACTATAGCTGCCCTTCGACCAGTGTTTGCATTGCACAGATCTTTCTTTTCTTCATTTCAACCTCTGTCTTTTTAGGACCCCTTTGTATCTTTTTAACCTAAAGAGTGCTTCCTGCGGGGCTGGGGATGTAACCGGTTAATAGAGTACTTATGCAGCACATCAAAGCCCCAAGTTCCACCCCACCCACTGAATAAAGCGGCCATGAGGATTCACACCTGTAATCCCAGCACTCAAGAGGTGGAGCGGGAGGTTCAGAAGTTCAAAGTCAGCCTCAGAGACATTGGAAATTCAAGGACAGACTCGTGTAGAGGACCATGTTTCAAAGGCAGAGAGGGCAGGACTGGGGAACTGGCTCGGTGGGTCATCTGGTTGCTTCAGAATGTAAGGACCAGCTGTCAGTGGGTAAACTGGTTGCTTCAGAAGGTAAGGACCAGCTGTCATCACAGAACTTTTCTCCAATAACTGATGGAAGCAGATGCAGAGATCCACAGCCAATCACTCTTTATGGGGCTCTGGAACTTTGGGTATTACCCCACCATTCACTTGTAATTTGTCTGTATTTTTTTTATTTCGTCTTTTAATTTACGTTGATTCTATTTCTACCTTCAAGATCATCGTTTTTCATTTCTTCAGTGCCTAATCTTTGAATTCTAGCCAATGTTTATGGGTAAAAGTTTATTTTATTCATCTGTGAAATGTTCACTTAGCTCTTTTTATCTTCCATTTCTTGCTTTATGATGCTCATATTTTTCTTTGAATATTGGAACATACCCATTATTGCTGTTTAAAATTTATTGTATGTGCATGGATGTTTTGCCTGCGTGCCGTGGGTGCAGTGCTCATGGAGGACAGAAGAGAACATCGGATCTGCTGAGACTGTGCTTATACACAGTTGTGAGCCGCCATGACAGTGCTTGGAATCAAACCTTTGCTGAGCAGCCAGTGCTCTTAACCACTGAGCTTTTCAAGAATTTTTATTAGTTCTTTGATAATCTTGTCCAAAGTCTTGATCGTATTTCCCCCATTCCTCAGATCCACCCCCACTTTTCTAGCCACCCATCTATGTGTGCTATTTTTTTTAACCCATGAAGTATGGCTTGAGCTGCCCACGTATTCTTCTTTAAGGTCTACTCTAGTTTATTATCTCCCTTGTACTAGATCAGTTTGTATTGACTGACTCTTGTCTAAACTATGAGCTGTATTTTATTGGAATGTCTAATAACTGTTTTGATTTATGAGATCCTGAATATTGTGAAATAGCATTGTTGAGTGTCTAGGAGAAATAACAGAGGAGGCGCGACTCCTGTTAGGGTGTTAACACAAACCACGCAGTCAGTGAGGAAGTGTTAAGTTTGTCCTTTGACCTGGGACCGAACAGACCAATGACAAAGGAGTCAGATCTGGTAAAAAGTGAGGTTCAAGGACAGGGTCCTTGAATGCTTGTTTCATCTCCAGAAATTAAAGGAACTGCACAAAAGTGTGTAGAGATACCAGTTTCAAGAGTAAATATGCTTTCCAAACACAGCTTTAAAGGCATTAAAGTATTGCATAAAATATATTCAGTGAATGCAATATTCAAAATTTGAACTTTTCATTATTAATTCTTTCACTCACTGTCATCACATACAACCTATTTAGGAAATATCAGTCTTTAAAATTATTTTCTAATGTGCAGTCATGCTGAGGACATGTGCAAAGGAAAAAGACTATTTGGTCTGTTTTCGGAAAGGAAATAAAATCTTAATTTCAGATAAAGCCTGATTCATGTGTCTTTTGTTCTCCGGATCCTATTGAAGCAATTTTTAATGAAAAGCTGTCATTTAGAGTATAGTTCAGCTTCATAACCCATCAAATTTATAAGCATAGCAAGTCGGTAAGTATTTATGAAACAGCTAAATTTGATTTTAGATATGAATTTGAACAGGACATATTTGTCTTTTAACTCATACAATTGGGAGAAAAACTGAAAACAAGAGACAAAATGTCTGTGTGTGTGTGTGTGTGTGTGTGTGTGTGTGTGTGTGTGTGTGTAAGGGGGAGGGGCTCCTGCCACAGAGCCAGTGTGAGCATCAGGATGCTCTACAAAACTTCAGTTCCTCCTTCTACTATGTGGGACCCACAGACTGAACTCAGGTGTCAGCCATAGTGGCAAGCATTGTACCCCTCTGAGCCATCCCACCAGCCCAAGAGAAAGAATTTCATAGTTGTCTAAAAGTAAAACTCAAGTTTTCCATTTGAAAAAACGGCTGGATCTCCAAATGCTCATATAAACTGCAGCCTTTTTACCACACAGCCAGATGAGGTCATGTGGGAAAAGAGGACTGGTGTGTTCCAAAGATGCCCCGGGGCCACCTGAGTCCTGTTAGATGTCCTTGCCAGCTAAAGATCCCACATGGATCTATGCACAGCCTAATGGGACATTTTACAGTTCTAGATCTGTGCATTTGGAGGAGGCCTGAATTTGTTTGGATCAATGGCATACACAGCATGCAATGTTGCCTTTCTGCTTCTTGTATCTAATCTTTGCCTTACCTATGTCTCTCAAGAGCATATTTCGGGCTATATAGGAAAACTTCAGCCATAGAAGTTAATTGGAGAGAAGGTGTTGGTGTATACTCTTACTTTGCTGGGTTTTTTTTTTTTTTTGAAGGTTGCTAAGAGAAAACGTAAATCATTTGTTGTCAAATCTATTCCTCTTTTACTTGTGGCCTTTCCCATCCATAGTCCCTTCACTCCAAAAATGTTAAGGGCTCAAATTTATCTTCTTCAACTATTCTCTTCTCAGTCCTCCTGAGTTTGATATGGGAACATAAAATGAACAGAGACACTAAGCTGTTTTTTGTTGTTATGACCTACTGAGTGATCCTATCAGCACGCTTTGTGAGAATAGCCATTTCTCTCCTTACTGTGTTCCCTCTTTATCATATAAGTTTCATCTAAATTATTCTAAACCATGAAATAAAATATATTTGTGGACGTCTATTCCATGTCATCATTGTTTTCTGTTTATATCTTTGCAGTGTCCTTCCATTTTGCCGATGTATGAGAGGGCCTGGGCTCTGACCTCTTCACAGCCTTATCCATTCCTGCCAATTACTCTTACATCATAATGATGTAAAAAATGAAAACTTACTCAGGTATAAATGGAAAAAATTAATCTCTGTTCTCTGCACCCTTGTTTTTCAACTTCCTTTGCTCTCCAGATGTGACTATTAGCATATTGGTTCCCAGATGAAACTTCAAGCTCTTCATAAGGCTCAAAATCATTATCAGTGATATTTTTGTCATTAGAATGGTGTTGATGCTATATATCCAGGTAAGAAAAAAAATCATAGTTTAGAAATACTACTTTCCTATTCAAAATCCATTACATTTATTAAATTTTATTTTTTAGATCCTACTAAATTTTCATAACTTTATTGATGTAGGCATCAATACTTTGTATGGAGTTTATGCCCTGACACTATGTATCATTAGTTCTGCAATGGGATTTCCCTCCGATGTATTTTTTTCTTTTATCAGTGATTTCAGGGAGCCAATGAACCCCTGAGTGAATGTGTAAGGTATGGATAGACTCCTGATTGACTATGTATTGTTGACATGGCATGGCCATGTTAAGAGCCAATGCATCAGACCCACGAGACCTGGCAAAACTTTCCTCTGGTCCAAGTACAATTGATCAATGTGTGCAAAACTAGCTACTGCTAAGGCTAGCTGGCTCCCCCACTCTGAGCTGCCATTCCCATTTGTTTCCTTCATCAGAGGAAACATCCAGAGTGAGTACAGCCCACCTAAACCCAGCATTTCTGTCCATGTGTTTGTATGTCTGTCTTCTCTTTACTCCTTTGCTGTCCCAGTCAGGCTTCCAGGACCAAACCATGTAGTACTTGACAAATCGTGATATAATTTAATCTTCTCTGTTTTGTCTAGTCGTCTCGTACTAGCACAATAGCATTGAAAAAAATTATTTGAGATTTTTAGCAATACTCCATCCCATCCTGTGAAAACTGGGATGATTCTATCTACTCTACCTCTGCAACTTTGTTTCTAGGTTATGTTTCACTACTTCTTGGAAACTGTTAATACGTGAAAACATCAAATAGCAATGCTAAGGAAAATTCTGACTAGCCCTGATGATTTCTAGACAGTCTCTAATGATGAAACATGAAATGAAGAGCCCTCGTGGCAAAGCAGAATGACACAATGTTGCAAGTGAAGTCTCTGCAGCCTATTGCAGAGCTCGGACCCTAGCCATCAACTCCGAATTGAGGTGGATTTCTTCTATGCTCATTACTTTAATCTGTTTAGCTTTAGAATGGACTTTTTCATAGTTTCTATGCCTCATGGTTGATGTGAGGAGTCAGTGAATTAATATTCCATGGAAGGCACTTCTAGCACGATGATGCTGCTTCCTCACATGTCCATCATTCTGATTTTATGCTGCTGTCCACTAGTTGCCATCTCCACATGCTCATCAATCACAAGATTCAAAATGGGATCAATATATGCCTTCCCTCATTTAACTTCGTTCTTTAGCTCTGGAGGGCGGGCCTTGCTCCTGATGGCTCCTCAGTAGGTTCTGAACAGCACCAAGGGGTGGGCAGCCTCCTTCCTCCCTCTTTTTATGCTGAAGTACATTAACTCCACTCAGTGTTTTCTGTTTCAACATTTTCTGAAGAATACTGTTTAATCTTTGCAGTCTGTGTAAACCAATAGCATTTGTATTTTTGTAGATGGAGGCTACTGGGAAGAAAATGTTAGTTCTTGATATTCTAAAGCTCTTTCTTTCTGACCCTTCATAAACAGTGTTTGTCTATTGTGAAGACACGGGAACAGTGGCTCTGGGTCCGTCTCTGATCTCTATCCTAGTCAGCACAGACGGTTGGCATAAGGTACCATGAAGATAATCAGATTTGTGGATGTATTGGCACCTGATTTGGGGGATATTCCCTTGTCTGTGGGGTCTCTACTACCTCGAATGTATCATCCTATCACCACACTGAAATTCCATCTACGCTAATGAGTCTCACAAGTTTGCTTTCAATCCAGACCTCAATCCTGCTCAGATTCATGAATTCAACTGTCCACGGGTTTTTGTTTGTTTTGTCTTTCTAAACAAAACAAAACCAAAAATAGTCACCCTGTAGTGCAGATTGGCCTGGCTTACTATGTAGCCAAAGCTGGCCTTGAATTTGCAGAGATCTCTAGCCTCAGCCTCTTCAGTGCTGAGATTAGAGGTGTGAGCCACCATTCCCAGTGTTGAACTGTGAGAGAGAGTGTATGTGTGTGTGTGTGTGTGTGTGTGTGTGTGTGTGTGTGTTCTGGGGAGACTAGATTAAATTTAGGGCCTGTACACAGTAGACAAGCTATCTACTACTGAGGTAATGCGGCCAGCCCAACTGTCTGTCTGATATCCTTGCTATTTCTGTTAAATGGAATGACTGGAACATCGTAACATTTAGTAGACTATCTATTGACTTGAATAAAAAGCCATTATCCCTGTGTCTCTGGCTTCCTAGAACTTATTCTTGGCTGACTTATATTTCTTGTTGGTTTGATTCTAGTCATTCCTTACTGGCATCTGAGTTCCATGAGATCCAGATTTTTTTTTTCTCCTAAAATATACCTGTTTCACTAAGAAAAAGTATGATATCAAGTAAATATTCAGTAAGTGTGTGGTACAAAAACACTGCCATTATAAAGATGCAGAATTATACAGTTTCAATTTAACCACATGAATGTTAAAAATAACATGAAAAATAATGCTTGTCATGAGTCTGCTGGGTGCTGTGCTTGTATAAAGAGTTTACACTGAGCTTCTGAGAATGGGTACTCGATCCAATAGTTTCATTTCGGCTTAGATGGTGAAGTCTTCAAGGATTCGATACATATGTAAGCAGGATGATTTCAGAAAATGACACAAAATACAAAGCCACATCCGACCTGCTAAGACCGAAGGATCTTTCAAAAGTGGGAAATCCTGCATTTCACTCATGAAGGAAAATTAGCATGTGCTGATGTATGATGCTTAATTTTCTACAGCATATGATATAACACAAAGATATTAAAAATAATAAAAACACAACTCAAAGTCTCATATTCAAAAAATAAAGATTTTGATTATAAAATGTCAGTGAATGAAATTAATATAAGTAAATGTATATCCATAACTAGATTATATATACATATGTAATATAATGATGTAAGTATGCGTGCATATGATTGATATATAATAAGCCATGCCCAGAAAAGATTTATTACAAGAGTGTAAAGCTAAATTCTTTCAAAATCAATCACTATAATTCACCATATTAGCATAATTTTTAAGACTATACAATCAGCTCATTAAATGCAAACAAAGTATTTGCAGGATTCAGCACTCATGACTGATAAAAATTCTTGGCAAAGGAGAAGCAAAAGAATATTCTTCAGGCTGGGCAGTAGTGGCACACGCCTTTAATCCCAGCACTCAGGAGGCAGAGCCAGGTGGATCTCTGTGAGTTCGAGGCCAACCTGGTCTACAGAGTGAGTTTCAGGAAAGGCTCCAAAGCTACACAGAGAAATCCTGTCTCAAAAAACAAAACAAACAAACAAAAAAGGAATATTCTTCAGCTGAGTTTTTAAAAATGTACTAGAAACACAGACACATACACATGGACACATACGTACACACACACACACACACCCCTGCATACAAATATACATACTAACACATATACATCCAAACCCCCTATACACACATGTACACACACACACACACACACACAGAGAGAAATAGCCTAGCTGCACCTATAGTTAGCATCACACTTCATGGTGAATGACTGAATGTTCCAGAAGATCAGAAACAAGCAATCATTTCTGTTTATGCTGTTATCATTTCACAGATTTCTGGAGGTTCGAGAAAACACAAAATAAAGAAATGAGTGGGGGCTGGAGAGATGGCTCAGAGGTTAAGAGCACCGACTGCTCTTCCAGAGGTCCTGAGTTCAATTCCCAGCAACCATATGGTGGCTCACAACCATCTGTAATGAGATCTGGTGCCCTCTTCTGACCAGTAGTCATACATGCTGTATACAAAATAAATAAATCTTTAAATAAAAAAAAAAGAAAAGGAAATGAGTGGACATTGATGGGAAGCAGGAAGCAAGCTGATCTTTGTTCACAGATGGCATAATACATTCCAAGGAAGCCAAACTAACAGGATGGTTTAGATAGGTCAAGACACTAGGTCTAGATATAAGAATTAACCATTTTCTACATAATAATAATTGGGAAATGATAGGCTATGTACAAGAGTCATTTTAGATTTGAGGACATTTCAAAGATGAAGGCAAAGAGATTTAAAAAAAAAATCATTCCATGCAAACTGAAACCAAAAGAAAACAGAGGTGGCATTCATATTTGACAAGATAAACTTAAACTGAAAACTCTTACAAGGACAACATCAGTCAACTATAAAGATAGGAGCAACATATTTCAGCGACTATCAAAGAACCTAAGTAAATTAAGCAAATGTTATCCGAGTGAAGGGAGAAATAACAGGACAGAAGTAGCAAGGGAATCTAATACCTTGTTTTCAATGCTGGACGGCATGTCCAAACAGAAAGTCAATAAGGAAAATGAAGATGTGAGCAATGCACGTAGAGTGAGACCAAATGAACATAACAGATATTTACAGACCATCCCACCTACCGGCCGCAGAATAAAGCCTTCCAGAGAGATCATATGCAAGATCAAAACTAACAGGTCAAAACTAACCAAGTTCAGGAGAAGAAAATCACAGCAAACATTTTTCAGTCACAATGGAATAAAAACTCAAAATTATTAACAGACAAAAAACTGGAAAATGTATTAGGACATAGAAATTTAAAACACATTTTGGAACAACCATGACTCAAAGAATAAATTAAAGGGGAATTAGAAAATGTCATGGGGTGAAGAAAGAAGGTACTTTACACACAGCTTTGAAAGCATAAGCAACCTACCCCACGGGTAGCCTCTGAGGGGCCTTGGCATTTTTTTTAGACTTCATATTGAGTAGAATGCCCTCTACTCAATGTCATATATCAAGTATAGAATTTCCCTTCTAGCTTTATGGCCAGGTTTCTGATGAAAGACTTATTATTCATCATATGGCCACAGAGAAACTGGGTAGGTTCAGGCAAAAGCTGAGCATGTATGTGATCCATATAAGAAAGGTTTTCCTTAGTAAAAACATTTTCCTTTTCTCTCCAAGTCACTGGCAAAGGCCTCATTCCAGCTGCTAACTCTATGCGCTCTCACAGCCACTGGGCCCCTTCTGGACCTGACATGGCTGTCTTGAGTTCCCTGTTCTGTACTTGCCTCTAGGGTCCTAAGGATAGAAGCTTCACTCATTGTCCCAGAACTCCTAGTCAAATGACTGCCTGTTAGCTTCCCTAAGTGGAAGCCACAGCGGTAGATGATGATTCAAGAGTACCATGCGTTCCTTGGCTATTTACTGAGTGACAACCCCAGGCTCTGGGTGTTTCTGCCCTGCCAACATCACTCCCACACGAACAGTCTAAGCACCAAGCACAGTGTTCTAAATTCCAGTCCATCAGTGACAAGGGTGCCCCACCTGGAAGTGTTAGGATTGCCCATGCAAACAACCCTCTGCAGCAGTCCAGCCATAACTAGAGACTATTCTGAAGCAACTTATCTCCTTTGCCCGCAGCCTGAGATGAAATGGATGGTTTCTAATAACTGTGCTATTTTCTCAGTCTCATCTTTTTTTCATTCTCTTGGCATTCCAATATGAGTAGAACCAATTTCCTCTCCAAAGCTCTCTCTGAAATATCTTAGTGTTGTTTTAGTTTCCTGATGTGGACATTGTGACCCTATACAAGTTACCTGCCTCCTTTGATGATACACCATCTCTTCCAGGCTTTAACCTCTCTCCTTTGACTGTGGAGAAGAAAACACCACACGCTCAATGTCAAAACTGTTTTTGAAAAGGGGACCAATTTTCCTGTACTTTCCTACATACAAAAGGTAGAAAAAACAAAACAAAACAAAAAAACAACAACAGATCAGTTGCCTGAGCTATTTGAAATGTCTCTTCTAGATGAGAAACCTCCTGAAAAATCGGGCGGTTTGAGACAGGCCACAAGTATCACTTGGCTCGATGCTGACCTGAGAGTGTCACGGTAAGTGCTCATAACAGCTTTCCAGTGTCATTACCACAAACTGCTACTCGTTCTTAGGAAGAGTTCTTTGTCCGTGGACTTGCAAGCTCACGCCGCCTTTTGTGTGACAAATCTGAGCACTGATGGCCCTGTTTCCCCCAGCTTGCTAAATGTGCTTGGGATGACAAGTGGCTTCAGCGGTCTCTTGGACATCACTTTTTCCTTTACATTCTCTCTGCTGTCAGTAATCAAGTCCAACAGATCAGCCGGTGTCATGGTTTTGCATGTATTTTGTTTCCTCGGTCATTGTTTTGACTAGGGGCCTCACATGAGTTAGACAAGCATACTACTACAGAACTATATATACCCAGCCCTTTAATACTTAGATTTTTAAAAATGAAATAGCACATACGGCATCTTTCATAAAGCAGTATCACTCATGTGTAAAGTATGACACATCACCATTATTACTGCAGTGCTTTTTGTTTCTGGGTCTGCTTCCCTTATTATACCATCTTCCTTTCCTAATTTGGATTATCTACATTGGCAGTAAAGTCAATATTCAAAAAAACACTTCTGAAAGTACGTTGCTTTCCAGACCAAGAATTTTTATAAGTCCTGTTGCATCTCAAGGTAAGCTCAATTTATGTCTATGGCATCCACCGTCTTTCAGTTCAGTGAGTTGGAATCAACATGGATGGAGAAAACATTGCCTATGACATTTGCAAGCAGACGCTGCAATGCTCACAAAACATAGTAAATCATGAAAGAGAAGTGTCTTAGTCAGTGTTCTATTGCTGTGAAGAGATACTATGACCATGGCAACGCTTATAAAGATTTAATTGGGGCTTGCTTATGATTTCACAGGTTTAGTCCATTATTGTCATGGTGGGAAGCATGGTGGTGTGCAGGCAGATATGGTGCTGGAGAAGTAGCTAAGAGTTCTACATCTGGATCCACAAGCAGCAGGAAGAGAAAGCCTTAGTTCTTGGAATGGACTCCCGAAACCTAGAAGCCCACAACCAGGAGCACACTTCATCCAACAGGGCCACACCTCCTAATCCTTTCAAATAGTGCCATTCTTGATGACCAGTATGCAAATAGATGTGCCTATAGGGATCATTCTCATTCAAAACACTACAAGGAGAGTGTAAAGGGAGCCTGAGTTGTGTGGTATTTCCTGGGAAGATGGAAGCAAATGTCTGTTCACCCCAAATAGGGCACAGAGGACAAACCAAAGAAATGACCCTTGTTAAGCCCACTTTGGTGAGCCAGCAAGTTTATTGGGGTACCTAACAAGAGAATGGGTAATCCAGAGGAAGCTGTGTCACCCAAAAATAAACCTCAGCATAGCTGGTAGCTCACAAAAAGCACTCTCAAGAACGTTGCCCAACTTTCAGGGAACTTGGAGAGTAGGCAAGAGTCTCCTTTCCCTAGTAATTGTTACTGTTTATGTAGTTCTTGTGATTCCTACACATTTTAGGAGCTTTGTGAGCCTTGTAAGTTTCTTTAGTTTATTGAGGTTGGCTCTCTCCTCATCCATACTTGGGGAGTTCAATTTGGAGGACTAACTAAACAACACCTCTAAAAGTATGTTCAAAGACTCAGCTATTGGGCATTAAAGAAAGCTCTCTGTAGCTCATAGTTCTCAACTGAGTTTTAAAGGATGGGTATGAACTAACAAAGAAATATATAGAAATTTAAGCAGCTACAGTCTATTCAAATTTAATTTAGTTCCCAATATGAGAGTGTATTTGCTAGTCCTATGTTCCCAGAACATCCAGCTAATACCATTTCCTATTTAAATGCACAGTTGACTTAAGGAAACCCAAGAATCACCTTGCTGTGGTCTTCATAGGCTTAACCCTTCCTACCTTTCCTCTCTTCTGATTGCTGTTGGTGCTTTGCCTTAGAGCTAAGCCCATAGGCCATGGGGTCACATTCAGCAAAAGATAAACATGCATGCATGCATGCCAATACAAAATCATAAACTCACTAAAATATTGTAAGACTCCTGTTGCAATTTTATTTGGGGAACATAATTGCATGGTTCTCAATGGTGAACTTTGTAGATGACAGTGTCATATTTTATTATCACTCAACATAAACTTATGTGTGCTCTCGTTATTTGTAAACATATCTAGCCTCAGGTTTTTTTTTTATTGCATCCATTTTATTTGTGTGTTTGTGTATATACTCACATGCATATTCCATGACAGGTGTATGGAGGTCAGAGGACGATGTGTAGGAGATTTTTTTTCTCTTTCTGCTATACATGGCCTGGAGAAGCAAGAACTGTGCAAACCTCTGCTTTACAATATGGTTGGCCTCCCTCAGCCTTGCCTCTACAAGGGCACAAACTATTTGTCTGATTGTTTTACATCATAACACAATGGATTTATGCACTAGTGTGTTATTTAAGTAAGGAGGGGGAAGAAGAGGTGGCCACTGAGATATAAGAAATATATTTATGGGTGTCTAGTAGTTATATGGAGGAAAATTATGCAATACTGCCTCTTTTTACAATGTGGACCTTGGAGTATCGATCAGTCCATCAGAGAAGTTTCTCTCAGTCTGGATCAGTTACCCTGTTGATTCAATCATTACAAAATAAACTTACAGGATTGTCTTCCAGGAGTTCAACAGCTTATACATGTGGCATTTTCTTTTACATTATCAAGACATTGCTAAATTTTAGAAAAAAAATATATATATAAAATACAATTCAGGGAAAAATGAAAATATTTCTACATAGTTCAGGTTATCATCTACAGGACTTAAGGATGATACTCAGAGACAAATTCATATACTGATAAACAAGTTTCCAAAAACTTATTTCACAAATAAAATAAGCTGAGATAAGATCGACCATAGGAATATATGCCACCCAGTCCTGAGTAGTTGACAGATGTGAGCCCCAGATTTTCAGCTTTTCCTGTTTCCTTTCTGGGGACTCTGCCTTCAGAGAAAACCATTCCCAGCCTTGGCTATACACCAGCATTTGACTTTGTTAACCATTTCACTAGTGTTCCAATAATCCTGAAAAAGAAATCTGAGGTATTTTTTTTTTTTTACACATAAATGGCCTCATCTTTTACCAGTATAATTTCAGATAAGTTTGAAGTATTTTCCATTTGGAAAATAGTAACAATGACTGATGCATGTGAAGTATAGATAATGTTAAGCTGCCAAGTGGAGAAGTGGACTGTATGTCTACATGGTATATGTGTGTGTTTGAAAGAGAAAGAATACACAGGTATTGGTGAGGAGATCATGGGTAGCTATTCTCCTCTCTTTTAAGAAATCTCAACAAGTAAGAAGGAACTGGGCCAGGGGAAGGGTGACCGGAACACCTGACTTAGACGCTGCTTTGAACAGCTCTACAGTCTGTTTTAAGCTCTAGTCCACCCTCGTGAGCACCTCCTTAACCTTCTCTGGAAATGAGCCCTGCCCACGCGGCTGCCCACCCGCCGGCCTGCTCTGCTCTTAGTCTAACTGGGAGGGGCGGAGGACTCTCCCAGGTCTGTTCTGTGACTCGTGGAAAGGGGCTGAAAGAGAACCTTGAAGGCTGCATTTGGCCTCCGGATTATTCTATGAAAATGTTTAAAAGTGGGAAATGTTTCTGTTGAAGAATTAAATGGGGCCCAGTGGGATGCGATGGCTGGGCAGATAAAGGTGCTTACCACATCAACATGGTGGCCTGAGTTCCATCCCCAGAACCCATGAAAAGATGGAAGGACAGAAGCGGCTCTCCAGAGTTCACCGGCCTCCAGCTCATCTCTCGCTCACTCGATGATGCTTGAAATGATGAGACCCAAGAGTATCCAAAGAGCTGCCTGTGGTCCCTGAATCTAAATATCTCAGGCAATCTCTACTTCGTCTTCCTTTTCCTCCAGCCTTTTTAACCGTTTACGGGGAGGGTAGAGGGGAGATATGAGGATTAGAAGCCTCTTCTTCCTGGGGGGTATACTGGAGTCAGGCCAACCCAAGAGAGCAGAATGCTAAGCAGGAATTTTTCAAGCCGCTGGTTTATACTTTAGAAGCCCGATGCTCATCCCGGTGGATGGCAGACATATTCACACCTCGGGAATCGACAATTGACCAGAGTCTGACTTTCTGGACGCTCCTCTCCCTGCCGTCCAGCAATGGAGACAGCTGCCAAACATCTGTCTGCGCCTCCCTGTATTCTTCCCCCTGTCTTTAGTTCCCTCACTAAGTGCTACAGGCATCCTTAGTCTCCTTTGTCTTTTCTCTCCTACCGCACGCCCCTTCCCCACCCACATGGTGAAGGGCAGGGCTAGCTTCCTCAAACCGCTGACAGAAGCAGAGAAAGGAACCTAGGCTGGAAGAACAGCGAACACACAAAATGATGCTCCTAGACAGACGTGGTGACGTGGGCCTGCCACCCAGCACCCAGGAGGTGGAGATAGGAGTCGCTTCTAATTCAAGGCCATCGTGGACGACACAGTGAGACCCTCTACCACCTCCCAAATGCATTTGTAAATATCGCCCAGCCAGATAGAATTGCGGAATTTATTTGATGGAGGAGGAGGTTAACAAACTCAGTTATCTCAGAGAATACTGATTTATAAGGTTTAATGATGAGATGGATAAGAGCCTTAAAGTAGAACCAGTAAAATAGCCCAACAGTAAAGGCA
>CABHPQ010166547.1:0-31068 GCA_902168405.1 Peromyscus aztecus
TCTAGCCATTCCATTCTTAGATACTGACTCAAGGGAAACAAAAGCACATATCTCTACAGAGACACATGCACAAATGCTCACAGCAGCTCTATTTTCAATGTCCAATAACCAAAATAAGTTCAAGCATCCATCAGTAAGTGAATGAACAGGCTGGTCAACTGTGATACATTCAAACACTAGAGGGCTTCTCAGCAATGAACAGTGTGAACTACTGATGCATTCTACAGCTTGAATTCCTCTCAGAGGGAAGAAGATGAGCAAAAGAAGTCAGTATATATTCTGTGTGGCTTTATGTGTATAAACTCCTAAAATGTGCAAACTTGCATAAGAGAAAGCAGATCAATGATGGCCTGGGGAGGAGAGGCATAGGGAAGAATTACAGACGCCAGTACGAATCTTCCTTTCTTCTTTTCTCCATTCCTCCATCCTTCTCTGCTTCCCTCCCTTTTTTTTAATACAAGGTTTTATTATGTAACCCAGGTTGGATTTCAACTGATTACATAAACCAACCAAACCTCAAACTTGCAAAAACCCTGCTGCCTCAGCCTTCTAAGTACTGGGATTACAAGCACACACCTCCACACCCAGCTTCACTAAGAAACTTCTAAGTGTGGTAAGATCAGTACATCATCTTACTGTAATGATTATTTTTGTGACAATGACCATCTTTCAAAACTTATCAAGCTGTAGAATATTATGTATCAATAATTCCTCTATATAAAAACTACCAAAAACTAAGAATGCAATAGGAACAGTAGTAGAGCAATCAGAAGAACCAAGGAAGGAAGAGTCCAGTGCTCTAGGTACAAAAATGACAAGTCCAGATAAATTGCTCTGTAGCCATCCACCAATCCTCTTCCATGCTTGGACCAATATTCTGGTACTGTAATATGACATGATCTGGAGTGATGCCCCCTAATACTGTATAGTTTCAAACAAGCTATGCTACTATTATGAACATCAACTTTTTCCAAAACAGATAATAATGAGACTACCAGGGAACTCCTCAGGAAGTTGCAAAATTCCTATTGCCTAAAAGGCCAACATAACACACTGCAATTCCTGGTCCCCAAAAAAGGGACTCCATCCTGCACAAGTGATTTGGCTCTCAAAACATGTGTCCCAGTTAGCAAAGTGTTTAAAAACAAAACAAAACAAAGCAAAACAATCAAACAAACAAAAAGCCACCTGAGTCATTCTTGTCTTGGTAGCTGCCTACTTTCTTCTTTGCTAACGACAACACTACCAGAAGAAACGAAACTAATTATTAAGGAGATAATTGTGGTCTCTGACCCAGTTTTTTCAACATAGCAGTGGGTTGTGGGCAATATGTTCCTATATTTCAGTGGCTACAATGATTTAAATTGTGTGTGCGAGCATGCACACCCATACATGTACTCATATTAGAACTTACTAGTTCTCAGAGGAAACTCTTGGCTTGCCTTTTCTGATAAGAGCTGGGATAAATCATGACCCTTGGCTAGTCTTGCTGATTTCCTGTTAGAGCTTGTAAACTTCCTCATTAGGCTAATGTGTCTCTGCTAAGTGCCTTGGGAATCATATTCCAATGTCCAACCCCAGTCTCAATCCCAACCAAGCTGATGCAACAAAATATTCATGAGATGAAACACCCAAGCTGGGGCTGGAGTGAAGAACAAAAGCTTGTGTGGCCTGTGATTAGACAGAGTTTAGACAAAGGCAGAGTCGGGTGAGGACTCTTCTCAATGCTCCATTGTACCTCATTGTGACATTTTTGTACATAAATATCATTATTGTTTTTATTCATTTTCTGCAGCCCCCCCTTCTCCCTATTGCCAGTCCTCTTCTTCCACCCAAGTAGTCTGCTTTCCTAACACATATATCCCATCACCCTCTCAATTTTATTCCCCCTTTAGGTTTCTTTCTCCTTCCTCAGAGTAGCCTTACTATCTATGTAACCTAAAAATAGTGCACACACAAATGCACTAATGCACACACACACAAGTATACTTTTCAATCTAGATTCACCATATGAGAGAAAGCATGTAATATTTGTCATTCTCAGTCTGGCTTATTTTGCTTAGCGTAATGATCTCCAGATCGGTCCATCTTCCTCCAAATGTCATAATTAGATTCTTCTTTACAGTTGCACATGTACCATGTATCCTTCATCTGTCAAGCTGTTCTGTGATGACATTCTAGGCAGGCTCCATACCTTGACTATTGTGAACAGGGCAGCAATACCCATGTATGTGCAAGGACCTCTGCAGTCTACTGACTCAATAGCCTTCAAGAATACATCTATGGGTAGTAAAGTTGGATAGTATGATAATTCTATTTTTAGCTTTTTGAGGAACCCCCACCCTGATTTGCCCAGTGGTTGTACCAGTTCTCATTCCCACAAGCAGAGAATAAGGATTCCTCTTTCACCATGTTTTTGGTGGCATTTCTTTATTTGGCTTTCTTGGTGATAGACATTCTAACTGGGGTGTGTAGCTGGAGAGTTTCTCTCCAGCTCCTGCCAATCCCCAGCAGTCCCACAGCCCACTTATAAAATAAACACACAGACGCTTATATTATTTAAGCTATTTGGCCTAATGGCTTAGGCTTCTTGCTATCTAGTTCCTATATCTCAAATTAACCCATATCTATTAGTCTATAAGTTGCCACATGGCTCGTGGCTTACCGGTACCTTATATCTCACTTGTCATGGCCGCGGCTGGCAGCGGCTCTCTGCCTCAGCCTTCCACCTCCCAGAATGCTTCTCCTCCTTGTCCTGCCTACCCTATCCTTCCTGCCTGGCTACTGGCCAATCAGTATTTTATTTATCAATCAATCATCCACAGCAGGGGTGAGATGGACTCTCAAGATAATTCTAATCTGTATTTCTCTGATGACTAAGAATTTGGAAGATTTTTGCAAATATTATTCAGCATTTGAGAACTGTCTGTTCATTGCATCAGCTTATGTATTACTTGGAGGATTCAGCATGGGCATGATATTTAATATCAGGAATTTTGTATTAATCCCCCATCAGATAGAATCTTGGCAAAGCTTTCCTCCATTCTGTACAGCATCTCTTTACTCTGCTTGGGGTTTCCTTTGCTGGGCAGAAACCTTTTCATTTTACGTGATCCTATTTGTTAATCCTTGGGATTATTTCCTGTGCTCCAGGAGACCTTTTCAGAAAGTCTATGCTTATACCAGGATCTCCAAGGGTTTTGCATTTTTCAGATCTTTGATTCACTTAGAATTGATCTCTGTGCAGGATGAGAGACATGAATCCATTTTATATGTGCATAGCCACTTCATTTAGCACCAGCTTTTAAAGGGGATATCTTTTTTCCAGTGTGTACCTTTGACACCATTGTGGACCTATGCCAAACACTGAATTATGACAGCTGTGTAGGCCCTCCATTCTACTACATTGGCCCATGCATCTGTTCTCATGCCCAGGCCATGCTGGTTTTATTACTACGATTCTTTAAGATCGTCTGAGATCAGATCTCGTCATTCCCTCCAGATGTGCTTTCTCTGCTTAGGATTGCCTTGCTACTTGGGGTCTTTTGTGCTTCCATGTGAACTTGGGAGTTTTTTTTTTTTCTAGTTCTGAAAGAAATGCCATTGGGATTTTGACGAAGATCTGTTGAATCTGTATTATTAATTCTACTAATCCATGAGCATGCCAGGCTTTTCTGTCTTCTAGTGTCTTCAGTAATTTTAAGTGTTCACCATAGAAGTCTTTTACTCCCTTATTTCTAGGAATTTTTAGTTTTTTAGGCTGTTGAGAATTTGATGGCCTTCTCTGATTTATTTCTTGGCAGATTTGTTATTGGCGTATAAAAAAGGCCCTCTTTTTTATGTGTTCTTTTTGTATCTTGCTACTTTGCTGAAAATGTTCATCAAATCCGAGGGTTTGCAGACCATCTCTGGGTTTGTAGTATAGGATCAGACCCTTTGCAAATAGATAACTTGATTCCTTCCTTTACTATCTGTATTCCTTTCATCTGTTCCTTTTGTCCTTCATCCAGATAATGCTTCAAAGCCAACATTAGACAGCAGCAGATGGAATAGGCACCCTTGTCTCATCTGAGGAACTGCAATCCATTCTCCCTTGTTTAGTATAATATTGGCTATAGAGTGGTCATATATAGTATTTATTATGTTCAGGTTATGTTCTTTGTATTCCTATTTCCTTCAGGACTTTTATTCTGAAGGGATGCTGAAATTTTTCAAATGGCATTTTATGCATCGATTGAAATGACCATTTGATTTCTGGCTTTAAGTTTATTGTATTTTATATATGCATTCATTTGGGTATATTGAACCATTCTTGCATTCTTGAAATGAAACCAACTTGGTCATAGTTTCTGTTGTTCGTCTTTCCATTTGAGTTTTATTCTACTATGATAAAATACAATACAAGACATTATTTTAACTCTTTTGTATTTGATCATGATTGCTTTGTGGCCAAAAATGCAAGTTTTGAGATGGTGCGTAGACTACTAATAAGAGTGTATATTCTATATCAATTGGATAGAATAATCTGTAAATACATATCAAGTTCACTTGATTGATGGCTTTTGAAAGTCTGAAATTTGTTCACTGACTTTTAGCTGATCTGAGTTATTCAAAGATAAGACTTGAGTGTTGAAATCACCCACTTTTATTGTATCAGGATTTATATGACCTTTTATGCCCATTACTATATGTTATAAAATTGAGAGCCCAAACATTTGATGCACATATTTTTATAATTGATATATCTTTATGGGTTGTTCTTTTTATTAGTCTATTGTTTCGTTCTTTGCCTCATCTAAATTTTGTTCGAAGCCTCTTTCATCTGATACTAGAATATCTACACAGCTTCCTTTTCTAAACCATGTGACTTTGCTCTTTCATGTTTCTTGGGCTTACATGTTGCTATTTGTACAGCCATTGGTTTGTGGGTGTCTCATCCATGTTAATTTGAGTATCTTTGTAGTGACTTAAGGTTCCATCCCTAATATCATTCAAAAAGCAAAACTAAACCACACAAGATATAGAAATAGTCTTGAAATCGATTTAAAACTACAAGTAAGCCACCCATGAACATAAACAGAAAATGGTGAGATAATGTAGAGTACACTATGAAGTTTATTACTTAGAAATGTGGAAATAATTTTTAAAATGAGGTGAAAGAGGGGAACTGGGAAAGGTGAAAACTGGAGGAGAAGCAGCGCTAAATGAAAAAAGAGAGAAAAGAAGATTGCAAAAATACTAGAAAAGGGCAGAGTACAGAATGAGAAGTGAAAGAAAAAGGAAAAAGATTTCCCAATAGTCAAAACAATTATAGTCAAAATTAGATGAGTGCAAGAAGAAGAATAAAGTGAAATAATAAAAATACACAAAAACCCAATAAGATAAAGTCAAAATAGTACTTTTGGATGAACTTCCCCACCCCACCCCACCGTGGAGTCCCATGGCTGGCCTGCGCTTGCCTTGCCTCTCTTCTCTGCACCATTTGCCCACCTGCTTCTGCATACGTTTCACTGTCCCATCACTCCTGGGAATTTCTGAGGCTCCTCTTCTCTTTCTTTGCAGTGGCATCTGTGTCTCCTTATCTAGATCCTTCTTCCTCACCAAAGTACACACAGGCAGCTTTGCATTCTTCATTTACTTCTAAGCCTTTTTTTTAAAGATTTATTAGATTTTTTTAAATTATGTGGGAGTGATTTCTGGTGTCCCCAGAGGCCAGAGGTGTTGGATATGCCTACATCTGTATTCTAGGTGGTTGTGAGCTGCCTGATGTAGGTCCTTCTAGAAGAGCAGTGCATGCTCTTAAACACTGAGCCATTTCTCTAGCTCCTGCTAGAAAGTTCTTAATAGTGCATAATCTCAATGCCTCTCTGTAATGCTTTACTCCGTGCCACAGTCCGATTGAAACATCAAGTAACCTGAGTTCTAGTCCCAGCCTCACTTGTTTCCTCATCAAGGTGTGAAAGGTGCCAGGAAGTCAGGCTCTTTCTCTGTAAAATAAGATCACGAACTCCCACACTCTAACTTTAAGGTGGGTCACACAAATGAGTGGGCATCCCAACAGGAGTCTAGAGTGTAGGGCCCAACAGGGTCAACTCTCATCAGACTGAAGAATACATCTTTTCTCTAAACACATTTAAGTTTCATTAAAACAAAGGCAAATAAAGCAGGTGCAAAATAAAAAACCTTTCAACAGCCTGCTACTTTTCAAACTCAGACCTCAAAATCGCTAATGGTTCAAGGCCTAAAGGCCTGTAACTGTCAAAGCCCTGTGTACTGGAGAGTTTATCTATAATAACTTAGATCAAGTGTGACATCCAGTGGCCCATTTAGCTAATGACACTTCGATGCTTTTTAATAGTCTGGGGAATTCTGAGGTCTTTTGTCATTTAATCTTGCGATAGGATTTCAGTCAGTGGGAGAAAATCAACCTACAGTAGTCAGGCTCTTTCCACTGGATGACAGGCACAGCAAGAGGAACTTCCCTCCCTGATTCCATCCACACGTCACAGTGCTGCGAACCAATAGTATCACCCACTAATTCAAAGAAACAAAGTGTGTGGAGGCTAACTAGCTTGCTCGTCTACTTTACTAAGCCTGCAAATTCAATTTTTTCCCAAGAGAATCTGACTACTGACACTATGCTGTAGCATGAATCTTAAAAATTCTTATTAATAAAATCAAACCTGAGGCCAGTTATTGGGGCGAACACTGGAAGGTCAGAGAGACAGATCAAGCCACAGCTAACCTCACCTGGCAAACTTCTCAGCTAGTCTTGTTTCCCCAGACTGGAAGCCTCTATGTCCTCATATCCGAATGACTCTCAGCTGAACTGCTGCTAGAAGCCTGAATGCTTAACCAGCCCAAATGCTTCTCCAGGCCAAATGCCTCTCCAGGGCAAATGCCTCTAGTTTCTGGTCCTCACGCCTTATATACCTTTCTGCTTTCTACCACCACTCCCTGGGATTGAAGGCTTGCTTTCTGGGATTAAAGGCTTTGTCACGCTTGGCCATTTCCAATGTGGCCTTGAACTCACAGAGATCCAGAGGGATTTCTGTCTCTGGAATGCTAGGATTAAAGGCGTATGCTACCACTGCCTATCCTCATGTTTAATATTGTGGCTGTTCTGTCTCTGACCCCAGATAAGTTTATTAAAGTACACAATATTTTGGGGAACACAATACCACCACACTATGCGATATGCTCTACTCAGATTTCAGTACCTCTGTTCCCAAGTTTCTGTTTTGTCAATGTAGAAATGAGTCTTAGAAAGGTTAAATAATACCAGAGTAAAGAATTACTTAAGGCTGGAACCCATGCTCACAAGTTCACCCTAGAACAGTGATTCTCAACCTTCCTAATGCTGCAACCGTTTAATACAGTTTCCCATGTTGTGGTGAACCCAACCATAAAATTATTTTCATTGCTACTTCATAACTATAATTTTGCTACTGTTATGAATCGTAATGTAAATATTTGCTATATCAGGATATGGATATGTGACCCCTGTGAAAGGGTGGTTCAACCCCCAAAAGGGTTGTGGCCCACAGGTTGAGAACTGCTGTCCTAGAAATACTCAACTCCAGGCAAGGTCTCTCAGACTTCAACTGTGGTCACGAACTTCCTTTGCCTTGCTTCACAGAAAGTGTACAAAGCATATAATTTGCCATTAAGCCTCCAGTCCTGGAACTGGGAGAGTAGAAAGAAGCACATCGCTTTAAGAACTGGCAACAGAAAAAAGAAAAAAAACTAATATTTAATATATGTGTGTATGTATACACACACATCGTAAACAAACAAACAATCTTGAATGGGTAGGTAATAGCAATTAACTAGGAGACAAAGCATCTGAAAGCTTTTAAATTCCAAAGGTTTTGCCCTATATATCCTGGAGTAATAATTAATGGCCACAGTGACAGCCCTGCGGTCATTAAGGAAGATTACATTATTCTTAAAGTACTATGCTTAATTAGATAAAGAAATACTTAATGTAATTTAGGATGGCTCAAAATGGAAGATAATGAGAGAGAATATCTCAATATAATTAAATAGCTTGTCTTGAAGCCTGACTTGGGTTTGCCACATCTAAATCTTTGAGCATAATCAATAGACTGGTCAAAAAGCCATCTCCTGTCTGGCCAGCTCTACCATTCCTCATGAGTTCAGACACAATTCTGGATCCAGAAAACTGTCTTCAATGCACACTGTCTAATTTTCCCTGAGAAAACACGGAGTCCATTTTAGTTGAATACCAGAGGAGAGTCACACTTAAGAAGTGACTTATAAAGAATTCGGTTCTTCACTTATATCCCCCCAAACAAACAAGAGAATTCAAATATGAAAATACTCTCTCATCCACGTGGCAGTAAATATATGCAGTATAACCCAAGTACTTGGGAATATTCAGGAGGCTAAGACAGGAAGGTAATCAGTTTGAGGCCAGCCTAAGTTACACAGTGAAACTCTGGAAAAAGGAAAAAATGGAAGTAGAGGGAAGGGGGAGAGGGAGAAAAGGATTGGGGAAAACAGAGGGAAATAGAAGGAGGAGAAAAGAGAGGAGAGAGGGAGGAGGTGAGTAGAAGAGAGGAGAGGACATACTACAGCTTAGAGAAATTAAGTGCCTTACCAAGGATCACACAGATGGTAAGTGTCACAACCAAGTTTTGATCCAGTAACACAGACCCCAGAGCTGAGAGCAGAGGTTATCAACTCCTTGAGTGTCCACAGAGGGGAGGTCCCTCACACCTCCTTTAAGAAGAACTGCTCCCAAGAGCACCAGTAGTTCTAACCCATCTTTCAGGAGAAGTTCACACTTTTCCCCTAGGATGCCCAGACAAGGAGTAAACATAGCGCAAACATTAGAACCAGGTCATTCTTGACCAACACAGATTCCTTCATCAGGGTAGTTTGTTAAGGATCCTCTCTGGATTTCATCAGACTGTCTCAAGATGATGTGGTCTAGGGACCTTCCTATTCAATCGTACCTCCCTCATCTGTTTTCACAACTGCCTTATATCTCTGCTGCAATCTGAAAGCTTTCCAACCTGTTTCTTCTTCCTCCCATGGGTTTTGTGCCCAGAGACTTTTCTCTTGGCAATTAATTCTTGAAAAACACAGGAGAATATAAAATGATGGGAGAAAATGGGCCACAAAGTAAGACATGACTGGCTCCTCCAGCACCCACTTGCAAGGAGGTCCCCATCCTACACAGAATGAGGAGCCTGACATCCCTGGTACAGGTGGTAACTGAGCTACTGAAGAGCTCACTGCTAACCTGGAAAGATGCCCTCAAGGAGGCAATATCCACAACAATTTATTGCCTCGGGTATCTGAAGACTTTAGGGGACACTTCCTACAAAGATATCAGAATTGGGCAGTATTTACCGAGTCATATTAATCTCCAAAGAGGAATAATGTAAAAAAAAAAAAAAAAAAAAAAAAAAAGGTAGTTGATAAAGAATCAATGTAGTGAATAGCCATTCCAGCTTTGGTCTGGAAGTTCCAACCCCCATTGAAGCTTTGGTAACTATCACGCCTACAAGGCAGGGTCAAGGGAGGGCCTGAAGACCTGAGATCTGGACATGCGGCACTCTCTTGTTTGCTGGAACTGGACGCCAGAGGAGACCGAGGAGAGTTCTCCAGAGAACATCGCCAGACTACGCTACGTCTTTTCCAGAACCCGCCACCTACCTATCCCTTCATTTGTAAGTTACCCACTAAATAAATCTTCCTTTTAACTACGTGGAGTGGTCTTAGTAATTACATCAATAAACTACAGAATAAGTAAGAAAAACCAGAGGGCCTCTGGAATAGATAGCTTATCCATGTTCATGGAAAAGCAGACACAGCTGAGACATCATTGAAAATATGTTCAACATCATGGGTCAGGCATCCAGGCATTCCTTCTAGGATTATTTGTTCTTTATCTCCGTTTCTTACTGACAAAATACATAATCTGTGGTCTCTTCAGGAGGATGAATTTGAAAATGGAATCTTAGAGAATTAAAGTAAATTAAATCTTCCTTTCATGCTAAGAAACCCAAAGCCTTGTGTAGACCTGGGAAGGAATCAGAGGAAATATATCTTATACATTATTCAGAATCTCTCAGGAAGCCTTGGGATGCAGACCAAGGGTAGAATGATTACCCAGCATGCACAAAGCCCTGGGAGTACTACGGGATTTTTGTTTCTAAGAAACAAAATGAGGAAAGAAAAAAATGAGAAAGAGAAAGAAGGAGGGGGAGTGAATTTTCAAAAGAATGTCCCAGCTTTCAAGGTAGGCAGATGAGCTGCTGAGGAGTGAGACATAAGCCATATTATATCATCCATCACAGGTAGTACACACAACTTCTAACATCCAAAATGTAGTTACTTGTTTCTGCAACATGAACTTTTGAGTTGTTCCTCCAGGGAACATGATTCTTATATGACTCCCCTGGTCAGGCAGATCTTGTTTTTAGCTGTGTGAAAACTGAAATGACCTGCTGAGTAGCTGTTCAGCATGAAGGGAACAGTGTGGTCTCACTAATTAGACATGCCTTGTCTTTAATTCCAGCCTACATTTTTGAACTATACCTTTTGCACAGAAACCTTCTGTTCTCTCAACTCCAGCCCCCTCTGTTATGAAGTGGAGATAAAATCATGAGGCTGCCATGAGGTATAGATTAGTGTACATATACAGAACATATAACTCCTGTCTGGCATGGGAGAGACCAGGATTGGAAATGTTTTTTAAAAAATTCCCCTAATCCTGCTACATTTAAGAGATATTGAGTTATAAAAAGTCACTGAAATGTCCTTCTTCTCAAAACTCATATGATCTCTGAGAAAGGACTGAGTACAATGTAATCCCTAGAACTCTTGGATCATAAGGGGTTTTGTTTTGGTTTGGTTTAGGGTTTGAGTGTTGTTGTTGTTGCTGTTGCTGTTGTGTGTAGCATGAATCTTAAAAGGTTCTTATTAATAAAAACAAACCTGAGGCCAGTTATTGGGGTGAAATGCTGGAAGATCAGAGAACCAGAACAAGCTACAGCTATCTCACCTCGCCAGTTCCTCAGCTGGTCTTGTTTCCTCAGATTGGAAGCCTCTGTGTCCTCATATCCGAATGACTCTCAGCTGAACTGCTGCTAGAGGCCTGAATGCTTAGCCAGGCCAAAATGCTTCTCCAGGCCAAATGCTTCTAGTTTCCGGTCCTCACGCCTTATATACCTTTCTGCTTTCTACCATCACTCCCTGGGATTAAAGGAGTGTGTCACCATGCCTGGCCGTTTCCAATGTGGCCATGAACTCAGAGATCCAGAGGGATTTCTGTCTCTGGAATGCTAGGATTAAAGGCGTGTGCTACCACTGCCTAACCTCTGTTTAATATTGTGGCTGTTCCGTCTCTGACCCCAGATAAGTTTATTAAGGTACACAATATTTTGGGGAACACAACACCACTACAGTTGTGTGTGTGTTTTTTTCATGTTTTTGTTTTGGTTTGCTTTGGGGTTTGATTTTGGTGGTGGTGGTGCTGGTGTGTGTGTGTGTGTGTGTGTGTGTGTGTGTGTGTGTGTGTGTTTCATGTTTTTGTTTTGATTTGGTTTGGGGTATGATTTTTGGTTGTTGTTGTTGGTGGTGGTGGTGGTGGTGGTGGTGTGTGTGTGTGTTTCATGACATCAATATCAACAATGTAGGCACTACCAATTTGGAATAAAACTTAACGAGTATTCCCTACCTCCCTTCTCCCACGCAGACTTCGTCACCTCCTAAATAACATTCAAATTATGTGCTTTAGCTCTGTAATTTGAAAGACATCAAAAGTGGGGTTTTAAGTTTTTAACCTTCATGTCTTTTATTTAAAACACCAATTCTAAGAAAAGAAACAAATGATTTAACGTACATTGACAGCATATATAATTATACTATGCACTAAATTAAAAATAGCAGTGAGAGATTCTCAGATGGGTTCAATAAAAAACATTGCCTTGCAAGTAAACTAAATTATGGGATGGGAATATGTACTTTTCAATAGAAAGCAAAGATTTTCTAAAATGTCCCCATGCACATATCAAAGCCTCTGTACACTTCCTCTCTGACTCAGTAGATGGCGCTGCAGCTCCAACATAGAGCGGTAGAGTGAGCAGCGGCAGCAACCATAGGGTGAACGGGGCTCTCCTCTCCGGCCTTGCTCCGGAGCGGGGGGTGTCTGTCTCCGGAGAGGGAAGCTCTTCATTGTGTTGGAGTAAAACACTGGTCAAGCAGTGCACCGTATGGCTTTCTGCCCCTCCTGGAAATTCCATTTGTATATCTGACTCATTTGAAAACCAGAAAAATGGCTTTCATATTTATATGTCTTTGTTTCAACTGTACAGTGATAAAACCAAAAATTAAAATTTAACAAAAAAATTTATGTATAAAATTTTTCTAATATTAGAAAAGTGAATCTTACACACGTTCCATTAAAATCATATCTCACCAAGGAGGTTATTTACACAACGCTATGGATAGAGAAGGACAAACAGTCCATGGTTTGGCCACTAACTCAGATCTTGCCCATATGAAACAGTGTTCTCCAATCACAGCCATTTTCCCACGGACCCAAACACCATCTCTCAAGCCCTTTGGTATACTTCTGCAATCAGCTACTATACACCGGTCAACAAAACCATCAAACGTGAGAACTACTTATAATACCTGCCATAGAGTTCACAGGCTTGCAAATCCTAGACAAGATGCAGGGTTGTTAAGAACCACCCAGAGCTAAGCAAGTGGTTTATGTCTTAGTTATGGTTTCTGCTGTGATAAAGACCACATCCAAATGCAGGTGGGAGGAAAGTGTTTCTTTCCTCTTATTCTTCTGCATCACTGTCTGTCATCAAAGGAAGCAAGAAAGGCTTTTATGTAGTTGATATTCTGGGTCAGATAAAAAGCAATAGATGCCACCATGTCTGCTAACTGTGAGTTTTCCATAGTGCAAATGGAAGCATAATCATTGGAAGTTAGTTATCACAACCCACTACAGCACAGAGAAGCAGTCCCCTAAATACATAAGAGCAACCAGAACCATAATCAAATTAGGAATGGTAATTTAATTTTAGCAATACAGACTCATGTATCCCTTTAAATAATTGTTATTATTTGATTCTTTCTGGCTTGTAGGGTTTTTTTAGTGTATTAATATTTTTTTAATTTATTTATACTTACAGAAGATTACTAAATCAAATGAATTTTTGCCTAATTTCTTTCCATATACTTAACAATACTTAATGGGGAGAATGTATCAGGAAATATGATACTCATGAAGACTGTTTCTTCTCCATTTAATTTCCATTCCAATCATCATTCAAGGTTAAGAAACAGCAGACTAACCTCAGGTCAGAGCTACATGAGAGGCCCTGCAGTTGATTCAGAGCTAGCCATAGACACTGGAGTTTAGGGCCCAAAGACCCAGTCTTCATGGGAGCTACCCTGAGCCCTCTGTCTAGATTTATCACACATGGCAGACAGCTGGCTGAGCATCCATGTTTTCTAGGATCCTGACTTATTTTTACACATTCTGTACCTCTAGAGATATGCTGCCTCACCTGGTCATAAATCTAGTCCACTGTGACAGGTGACACACTGAATGAACATTCTGTGTTTAGAAAACCAAATTCAACCTCAAAGACAAATCAAGGCCTAGGCATAAGATTTACCTGCCTTTACTATGGTGAACTATGAAGAAGCCGTGTAACTCCTACTTAACGGCTTCCTGCAGAAAAGTACCAAAGATGGAACAGAAATTTTAGCAGTATTCCCCTTTCCTGAAACCTGCTATCTGGTTCTCAGAGCAAAAAAAAGACTTGAGTTTTTATTCATTTTAATAGCTATTAGTCAGAAATCTCTACCAATCAGGTCATGTATAGGCACTGGGCCACAATGGTTGACATAGTAGAAGATTCCATAGGTCAATATTATGAGGGAGCATTGCTAGGAAGGAAATGCAGAAAAGAGACAAAAGGGGAGGGAGCTACTCTACGGTAAAGCAAGAGCCCTCTGAGCAGGGGACACTCAACTAAACAGTGAGGAAACAGCAGCATCCATGCAGGCCACCTAGAGGAGATGGCCAATGTAAATAATTGACAAATTACAGAGAATGGAAAATACCTAAAATATATAGTATGCTATTCTGTATACAGCCTACCATTAAAAATGGCAGCCTAGGGCTGGAGAGATGGCTCAGAGGTTAAGAGCACTGCTTGCTCTTCCAAAGGTCCTGAGTTCAATTCCCAGCAACCACATGGTGGCTTACAACCATCTGTAATGAAATCTAGTGCCCTCTTCTGGCCTGCAGGGATATGTGCAGACAGAACAGCGTATACATAATAAATAAATAAATCTTTAAAAAAAAATGGCAGCCTAAATGAAACGATCTAGAAAAATAATTTCTTCACAGATTAGCAGAGACAGCAAGACTAAATAAACCAATATCTATGTGGAAATAGAGAAAAATCACAAAAGAGCTTTCTTGTTAATAAAAAAAATGAAATAAAATAAAACAAATGAAAGTCACCATGCCCAGATGGTTTCAGAACAGAAAATCATGAAATCAGATCAGCCGATCCTGCTCGCACCTGAGATCTAAGACAATATAGAAAAAGAAGCAGGGCTTGACGTTGAAGAAGTATTTTCTATAAAGTGAATATAATATTGTTACCAATACCTAACAAATACTGTACACACACACACACACACACACACACACACACACACACACACACACTACAAAACAGAACAACGTCATTGTTCTAGGTTCACTTCTGTTGCTGTGATAAAACACCCTGACAAACAACAACTTACAGGAGAAAGTGTCTATTTTAGCGAGCAGTTCCAGGCTACCGTCCATCAGTGGATTTCTGAAAGCAAGCAAGCAATCAAACTCTATAAGCACTAGAAGAAGAAGAAAAAGGAAAGGAAATTTTTAAAAAATCATTTAGAACTTAAAAGCAGACTTTTTTTTTACTTTTATTCAAAACCCAAGCCCAGTGAAATAAAAAGTCATCATCCTAGTTAGCTTCTCTTTTGTGATAAAATACCAACCAAAAGGAACTTGGGGGAGGGAAGAGTTTAGCTGGCTCACACGTGAACAGGCTCCACTTGGGAGGTGCTGAAACAGAGACCATGGGGCTTTACTTCCTGGCTTCCTTCCTCTGCCCGCTCAGCTTGCTTTCTTATAGCACTCAGGACCACTTGCCCAGAGATGCCACCACCAAGAGCAGACTGGACCCTTTCACATCAATCATCAATCAAGAAAATGCCCTGCTGGCATGCCCACAGGCCAGTCTGATAGAGGCAATTCCTCAACTGAGGCTCCCTCTTTCCCAGGTGAATCTAGTTTGTGTCCAGTTGACAAAAACCAACACAGCAATTCATGGTCAATAAAAATTTTAAATTTTCAAAGTATACCATGAGCAAAAATGTTAATGTTTTAAGGAACCAAGATTTCCAGTGTAAAATTAATACACTTATAAAATTCAGAGAAATTAAAATCAATCCCTGTCATTTTAGCTGCATTTGGAAAGCCAGAATGTTCTTCCTATTTCTTTCTTTCTGTAGTATGCACATGTACAATTCTCTCCAAGGACAAGACCATGAAGAAATACAACCCAGGAACACTAGGCATCTCGTATGTCCAAACAGTGGTTCCTAAATTGCTTTTCCTAGGAGGCAGAGAGAGACCATTTTTAGAGGAGTGCCTGACTCCATGGTTTACATGGGAGATCTTTAAAGGGGATAGATCAGACTCACAGCTCCTGAATCTAGTGTCAATCATAGTTGAAGTGAGAAAAGAGATACTGTGTGTATCTGGCTTTGTGAAATAGAAAATAAACAACACTTATGATCAAAGCCTTGCTGGCAAAAAGAAGTGAAATCCAATCAAAATGTAAACTGAATCTAATCAAAATTTAAACCAGGTGTGCTATCATGATACCTGTCTGTAATCCCATGGGTGGTAGTCATAGAGGCTCACAATTCAAGGTCTTCCTTGGCTATATAGTAAATTCAATGCTAGATTTGGATCCTGTATTTTAAAAAAAAAAAAGAATAAATAAATAAACAGATAAGAGGCTGATGTTAGCTCACATGATGAAGGGATTGGCTGCCATGCCAGCATGAAGACCACAATTCAGATCCCCAGAATCCATGTAAAAGCCAGGTGAGTATGGCATTTTTCCTGTAATCCCAGCACTAAAGAATTTCCCTGGGAAGCTGGGAAGCTAGACTAGCTGAATTGGCATGTTCCAGTTCATTGAGAGATCATACCTCAAGAACTAAAGTGAAAACTTCAGAAGGACACCTGAGGTCAACCTCTGGCTCCATACTATGTGCACACACAAGCACTTGCACACATGAACATGCATACACACTGCATGCATATCACACACGTATATACACAAAAAAGAAAGATGAGAGGAAGGAAGGAAGGAAGGAAGGAAGGAAGGAAGGAAGGAAGGAAGGAAGGAAGGAAGGAAGAAAAGTTATGTTTCCTACAAACAGTGAAGACAAGAAGGAAAAATAAACTATGATGTGGTGGTATTGTGTTCCCCAAAATATTGTGCACCCTAATAAACTTATCTGGGGTCAGAGACAGAACAGCCACTAGATACAAAGGCTAGAAAATGGTGGCACTCACACCTTTAATCCTAGCATTCCAGAGGTAGAAATCCCTCTGGATCTCTGTGAGTTCAAGGCCACATTGGAAACAGCTGGGCATGGTAGCACACGCCTTTAATCTCAGGAAGTGAGCCTTTAATCCCAGGGAGTGATGGCAAAAACAGAAAGATATATAAGGCGTGAAGACCAGAAACTAGAAGCATTTGGCTAGTTAAGCTTTTAGGCTTTGAGCAGCACAGTTCTGCTGAGATTCATTCTGGATGAGGACTGAGAAGCTTCCAGTCTGAGGAAACAGGATCAGCTGAGGAATTGGCAAGGTGAGGTAGCTGTGGCTTGTTCTGCTTCTCTGATCTTCCAGCATTCACCTCAATAACTGGCCTCAGGTTTAATCTTATTAATAAGATCTTCTAAGATTCCTGCTACACCATGAGGAAGGAATCTGTCATAATATGGAGAAAAAAATCTAGTAGACAACACAGTTTCCATGACAAGTAACGAAATGAAAGAAGGTGTGAGAATTGTTTTATAATATGGTCAAAAGAGGAGGCAAGTAAAAATGCTAAGCACAGAGCTAGAATGGACTGAGTAAACGGAGCCAGTTTGAAAAGACATTCATTAGACAATGGGGGCAATTTGGCCATCAACTGTGCATTAGATGGAATTAAGGAGCCATTGAATTTGTCAGACATGAAAGTGACCTTGTAATTAAGTGAAGCAATAAAAGGCTTTGTTAAAGAAACATTAACTATTTTCAAGAGAGATATCCAGATCAACCTCTCCCCACCCCAGAAAATGGGAAAGAAAGAAAAGGAATGAGATCAGGAGAAAGTATGAAATTCCTAAAGCTGAATGGTGAGATAGACAGGCTATCATCACACCAATTTTTTATAGTAGCGTATGTTTCAAATTTTCCTTAATAAAACAATTCCTAAAAAACACTTGGTGGTAGTCGTCTAAAAGTGGGTTCCTGGCAGGGTTCTCATGGCGCTCTGCTGGTACCATGGTGAAGCACAAGAAGAATGAGGGAGACCTTAGATTCCTCTGATAAGTGTTATATCGCCCAACCATGGAGGAATACATTATTTTTCAAAGGACTCCCTTTGATGCCCAAAGATGATCACTGAGATGTTATTTGCTTAATCCAAAAAAATAAAAAACAAAATGCCCTTGAAGATTGAAACACCCTCTTTTCAATGGGGTCTCTAAAGCCTTCCTCATTCATAAAAGCATTTCTTGAAACTGAAAAGACTCACCTTATGTGTGACCTGAGTTACTGAAGGATAAAAAGTTGTTTACTGTCATGCAGTACCTAAATATAGGTACAACCATCTTCTGCCTTCATTTAAAATTGGGCCATTCAAAACTTATTAAGTCCATCATGATTTGTTTCTGGCTTGCTTCCAGGTAAATAGGATGATAAACTGATATTTTCCTAATTGCTTTAGAGAGGATTAACTTACATAAGACAGAAGAATTAGACCAACTGGCTTCAATCTGAACTAAGCATATTTGCCCTTGATTCTGCCACCATATTAATATATAATAGATATTCGTAGTCTTATCCATTGTCATTAAAGATCAATTTCAAAAATTCCAAATTTTCTCTCTTTAAAAGTTCAATTAGTGTTGCTGGAGTTATCTCCAGTCCCGCCCGGGCCCACAGCCACTCAGACCCAAATAAACACATAGACGCTTATATTATTTAAACTGTTTGGCCTAATGGCTCAGGCTTCTTGCTATCCAGTTCTTATATCTTAAATTAATTCATTTCTATCAATCTATAAGTTGCCACATGGCTTGTGGCTTACTGGTACTTTCACATCATGCTTCCTCTGTCTCTGGCTGGCGACTCCTGACACAGCCTTCCTGTTCCCAGATTTCTCTTCTCTGCTTATCCCGCCTATACTATACTTCCTGCCTGGCTACTGGCCAATCAGTGTTTTATTTATCAATCAATCAGAGCAACACATTCACAGCATCCACAGAAAGTTAGTGCTAGACTCCAACTGATTTGTTTGACTTTTCATGATATGTATATTAGCTTTAGATTTTACTAAAGCTCTTGACAGTGATAATCAATGCTCATAGCTAATCAATATTATATGATATCAGTTGCTATAAAATGGCCATCTTGTGGGGACAGAGTAAAGATCAGAATAACTTACTAGATCCTCTAAATAGGAAGGCACCCAAGAATCTCTTTTGGGTGATTCCCAACGAGGAGGAAATCAATCCAATCCAGTGGTCTATGTCGTAGTCTGCTGCGGCTGTCATAACAAAGCACTGTGGAGTGAGCAGCTTAGAGGACAGAAATTTACTGCCTCACAGCTCCAGTTGCTGTGGAATAATCCTTCTGTACACAATGAAAATGTGTTGCTTTCATTGTTAATAAAAAACTGATTGGTCAATAGCTAGTCCAGATATTGGGGCAGAGAGAATGCTGGGAAGAAGAAGGGTGAAGTCAGAAGAGTCACAAGCCAGATGCAGAAGAAGCATTATGAAGCTCATAGATGAGGTGAGTGAGGCTCAGGGCAGCACATAGATTAATAGAAATGGGTTAATTTAAGTTGTAAGAGCTAGTTACTAATAAGCCTGAGTTACCAACCACATATTTGGAATTAATATTGAGTCTCTGCATCAGTTATTTGGGAACTGGTGGGCAGGAAAGAAAAGTCCACCTATATCTAGTGTCTGGAAGTTTAAGATCAGTGTCAGTAGGAAAGATTTCTCTTGAAAAACTGAGAGAGCCTGCTTCATGCCTCCCTCCTGGTCTATGCTGGTTTGCTGGCATTTCTGGCACCCTTTGCTTTGACTGTAGAGATGTCCTTGTGACCACTGTCTTCATAGTCATACTTCCCTCTCCTCACAATCATTTCTTTGAAAGGCATTATTTCATAAACACACCAGGTTATTAAATTAGGCACTCACCCTTCTCTAGTATAACATCTTTTAAACAAATTACGTCTGTAGGCAGAGTTTTTTGTCCCATAGCTGCTCTCAAATAACCAACACAGAGGCTTAATATTATTTATAAATGCTCTACCAGTATCTCAGACTTGTTACTAGCTAACTCTTACATTTAAATTAACCCATATTTCTATTTATGTTTTGTCATGTGACTCATTACTTGTTACCTCATTTTCTACACAACCTGATTCCCCAGTGGCAGGCTGATGTCTCCTCTTGGCCTTCTGACTCTGTCCTTCTTTCTCCCAGCATCCTCTGATTGCCCCACCTATACTTTTTGCCTGGCTATTGGCCAATTAGTTTTTATTAGCTAATTTATTAGCCAATGAGAGTAATAAATATAGTACACAGAAGGATTAATCCACAGCATACATCTGGAATGACTTTGTTTCTAAGCATACATCTGGAATGACTTTGTTTCTAAAGTAAAATACATTCAGACAGGTGGTCAGGGGCAGGACTTCACTTGGCTCTTTGGAAGGAACACAATTCAGCTCATACAAGACAGAGTCAGAAACAAATCACCATATCTACCCTAGATAGGGTAACTAGTGCTATGATGAAATACCATGACCAAAAGCAAGTTGGGAAGGGAGGAGTTTATTTGGCTTACACTTCCATATTGTAGCCCATAATTGAAGGAAAGCAGGAAAGGAACTCAAACAGGGCAAGAATCTGAATGCAAGAGCTGATGCAGAGGCCAGGGAGAGTGGAGAGGTATTACCTACTGACTTGCTCTTCATAACTTGCTCATCCTGCTTTCTAATAGAACCCACAACCACCAGGTCAGGGGCAGTACCACCCACAATGGGCTGGGCCCTCATACATCAATCTCTAATTAAGAAAATACCGGCGTGCGCGCACCCTAGCCTTATACTACAGAGCCATTTTCTCATTTGAGGCTCCCTCCTCTCTAATGACTCTAGTTTGTGTAAACTTGACATAAAATTAACCAGCACAACTGACCACTTGTTAACTTGACACACAAACAGAAGACTATTAAGCCATAACCTTTCCTTTCTTGTTCATCCCCAAGACCACATTTAATGTTGACATCACAATATAAAACATTTTGCAAACTTAGAAAGTTTCACAGTTTTATAAATTCAAACACTTTAAAAGTTCAGCCTCTTTTTTAAGAAAAAAAATCCAAAGTCTCTCAACTGTAGGCACCTGTAAAACAAAAAATAAGTAAGATACTCTCTTATTTCAAGAAGGAAGAACCAGGGAACAGTCACAATCAAATCAAAGAAAAACAGCTCCTACTGCATAAATAACTCATTGTCCAACATCTTGGATCCACTCATTATCTGGCCTCTTCCAAAGGGCCTGGTCCTTTTTCCTGGCTCCACATGCTGTTGCCAACACAGATCACTTCCTGGCTGGTTCAGGCTGCCTCCACTCCATGGCTGCTACTGTTCTTGGCAGTGGTGCCACTGGCATAGCCAAAATGCTGGGGTCTCTTGCTGCAACTGGCCTATACTTTCACCCATAGCCTCTACTGGGCTCTCTCCAGGCACTCCAGCCCTGTCTCCCAGTACCATTCCTCATCTTCTCTCCATGACCCCTTCATGCCTTCAAAACTAGTACCACCTAGGTGACTCTTACGCTCCCAAGTTGGGCTTCTAGCACAAGGTACAACCATAGCCATCTCTGGAACACAGCTTCTATATGCTAACTCAAGATTTCCAGAAGATTTCACCTCAAAAAAGCTGGTCTTAACTACAGCTGATTCTTCAGCCCCAGCTGACCACCATCCATTGTCCCAGCAAAGCAAAGGTTTTACTCTAGTGGTTTTTGTCTCTTCTCAATCACATCTGCTTCTTTAGTCCCCGAAGCACCAGACGCCACAAATTCTTCACATAAAAGACCTGGTGAAGTCTTTGCATCCCTCTGAAACTTCACAAGCCAGGCCTCCATTATGAACACTGCTCTCAACATTCTTATCTTATAAGTTCCCAAAGAACAGCCCACTGAGCTCTCAACACTCAATGAACTAGCCTAAAGTTTCAAGGTCCTTCCACAATTCTCCCAAAAACAACATGGTAAGGTCTGTTACAGCAATGCCCCATGATCCTGGTACCAACTTCTGTCCTAGTTAGGGTTACTGTTGCTATGATGAAACACCAAGACCAAAAGCAACTTGGGGAAGGAAGGGTTTATTTGGCTTACATTTCTATATTATAGTCCATTAGGGAAGGAATGAAAACAGGAAAGGAGCCTGGAGGCAGGAGCTGATGCAAAGGCCATGGAGGAATGCTGCTTCCTGGCTTGTTCCTCATGGCTTGCTCAGCCCACCTTCTTCTAGAACCCAGGACCACCAGCCCAGAGATGGCACCATTCATAATGGGCTGGGTCCTCCTTCATTAAATAACTAATTAAGAAAACATCCTACAGTCTTGCCTTCAACCTGATCCTACAAGGACATTTTCTCATTTGGGATTCCCTCCTCTCTGATGAATCTAGCTTGTGTCAACTTGGCATACAACTAGCCAGCACAGTATCATTTCCCACAAATCGGCTAGTAAAAATCTTCCCCTCTAATTTATCAACTTACAAAAAATAAATTGATATGTGTCCTGGCCAGAGAAGAAAATACCTAAACAATGGCCCTCCTGGGACTTTACTAAGCACATTAATCAAAGCTCAGGTTCCAACTGTTGTAATGGTAAAATGCTTTTGTGGAAACTTATCTTCCCATCATTTTGAATTAAACAGCCCAAAGATTGTTTGACAATTCCAAACTATTAGGGTTCCAAATATTTTCTGTATCATTGTTGTCTTTAATACAAAGCTCCTATCTTTGGGCTTGATGGATGCCCAAGTTCTTCCATCATGTTAGTTCTACATCCATAAGGAAGGGGAGCTGGTCAGTGGATTATATGTCTATACCTTCTGTAAGCGTACATGAGAACACATTGCTTGTCTCATCCCTTTAAACAGGATTTAGAAGATAGCTATCTCAGCTGTCAGATGCCATGTTTTCTCTCCCAATAACCAAAAGTGCCACAAGGGGAAAATACATGAGCAGACATGATGCAGTCACCACAACATCTCTGCTATAGCCATTCACCCAGCATCCTTCCTCAATTCCCTGAAAATTCCTGCCATTCTTGGGAAATAGCTGGCCTCAAATTTCCAAGGCCTACTCTACTCTCATCTCTTGACGTTCTCTGCAACATCCGATGACTGGACTTGGCTGAAATTCTTCCTTGCCATACTCCTACATTACCCATTTCTTCTTAGTATTGTCTGGATTATCTCCTCATCCTTTTTTTCTAAATGTGATTGTTTCCCTAAGGCCTGCATTCCAAATCTTCTGTTTCCTCCCTATTTACCTTTCTTTTAGCAAAGTCATCAGCTTCCTTTTCTCCAGCCATTAGCTTGAAGTTGATGTTTCTGTGACCTCCCATCTCTGTTCTAGCTTCCCTCCAGTTTCCCTGCTTCATATTCCCCAGTGAGTACTAGATTTGCCACCTGGACATTCTGTCAAAGGCTCATATGTCCTAAACCAGACTGCAGTCAGTGTCCTGGATCTGCTCTTTGTTACCTTTCTCTAACTCATTATCGCCCAAACCACATTTCAAGAATTTCATTGCTTCTGACCTGTCCTTCCAGTCTCATTTCCCAGACAACCAATCTATCATGTCTGTTTTAATTCTAGACATTTCTGTACCAACCCCCTCCTGGGCCATTCCTAAATCAGTGTACTGATTCTTATCCCACATTCCATCACCTAGAGATCCAGACCACACTGACAGGCTCTACTCCTTTCTCTATTTCAGCCTTTCAGACTATGCTAACACAGAGTATCAGAACACAACTTTGAAAAAAGATTTGGGAAAGCATAGTAACATCTAGGCCAACTATGATTTGGCTCTCAGAAGAAGAATTTTGATTTTTTAGTTTCCACTATTTTCCAGGCACATTATCATACACATCATCCGAAAAAAAATGAACAGGTCAATTGAGCATTGAGATACACCAAAGGTGACAACAACTTATTCTTATTTTAATTTCATAATTTAAAAAGTAAATATGATAAATGTTCTTCTTTTAGAGCTTACAAAGTTCAAATGAAGAGACTGAGGTTTTACAAAATTACTTTATTCTGGGGCCCGAAAGATGGATCAGCAGCCAAGAATGTATACTACAGAACCAAGTTCAGTTCTCAGCACCCATATCAAGCAGCTCACAACTGTCTCAATCTAAGGGCAACTCTAGATCGAGAGGATCTAGCTCCCTCTTCTTAACTTTTTGGACACCTGCACACACATACACACATACACACACTCAATCAATCAATCAAGACAAGTCTTTAAAAATAATTTATTCAAAGACTGACACTATTTAATGATAGAACTAAGATTCAAGTCAGTTACTTCCCAGAACATCCTCTCATCATCCTTAATGTCCGAGAAATCAAAGTCACTGGTACTGTTACCATTTCACAAACCAAGCAAAGAAGTAGCCTTCTCATGATCACAGCCACAAGGCAACATCAGGTGGGGTAAGGCCCATGTTTTCTTCTACTTCACACAACTTCTATTTACATCCTATACACATAAGCCACCCTCAGTCCCCATGAGGTTTTGTTACACCTGTAAATCTTCAGGAGGAACTGATAAAGAGGGGCTGGGCATCAAACAGGCCAAGATACATTGACATTTATATGTATTGCTCAGATTTCTAGTATCTGTAAGTATTTATGGAATGTTAGCTAAAGCTCTGGGCCGCCTCTATAAAGGCAGCCTGCAGTATTCACAGTCTATATTTGATGCTCTAGTGTTGGGTTTAAAGGACGGCGGGAAGTTAAAGGGAGGCGTGGATTTGGATCACCGTTTAAGTAAGAGGTTTGTTAGCAGCCCTGATAATAAAGGGCAGAAACTCAAGTTAAGCTTCAGCCTTGCCAGGAAAACAAAGAATGTTGTTTTTAAGGCAATGGTCCTCAACCTTACTAATGCTGTGACCCTTTAATACAGTTCCCCGTGTTGTGGTGACCCCCCCAACCATAACATTATTTTGTTGCTACTTCACAAATGTAATTTTGCTATTGTTGTGGGTCATAGTGTAAATATCTGTTATGCAGGATATCTAATATGCAACCCCAAGTGGGCCGCAATTTACAGGTTGAGAACCACTGTTTTAAGGTCCCTTGTGAGGAAGTAGAGAAGGGGAGGTGTTGTGTCACGAGGAAATGGTACCAAGTCAGCTGACATCATCAAATAAGGTTAACAGACACTATATTTCTATAGTTGTGGGCTGGAGCAGGTAGTTTGGAAAGTCTTAAGGCCATATCAGGATAAGGAGTACCTGGGAAATTTTGCAGAACCATAGGTCTATTTAATATGTGACCTCATCAGGCAGGGACACCGAGGGTGTTGTCCATCCTTTAGTAAGGCCTAGATAGCCTGGAAGATATCCTCCCAGGAGGTGCAGGTTAAATGCCTATGTGATATGATACTTCATAGGTGCAAAAATGAAAAAAAGATATCCTAGGTCTGGAAACATGAGGTACATGGGAGGAAAAAGAGAAATCTTAATAAATTCAGTTCAAACATAGAGACAGAGTTACAATCCATAAAGACAGAAGCATGAGGTGGCACCAATACCATGGGAAACTAAAGTCAGTGCTGTTGGTTATAAAAGATGTGCTTTATTCTTAGAGCACAGGACAAATACAGTCAATGTCATAAGAAAACAGTTTGAAGGAGAAAATGCAAATAGAAACCCATTTATTATTATGGATACAATCTCAGTATTAGAGCTCTGATCAATGATCTCTTACACTCTAATTATAGACTTGATAAAATACTCGGTATTTCCTCTACCTAGAACAATACCCTTGTCCATACATAATATCTATATGCCCAACACAGTGCACCAATTCTTAATCTCCATTCCATCACCTCTTAGTGATCATGTCAACAGACTCTACTCTCTCCTTACTCTAATTCAAACTATGCTAACATAGAGTAACAAAGCACAGCTTTGAGGAAAGATTGCAAAAGCATAGAAGCATCTAGGCCTATTATGATCCAATTCTTAATGGAAGAATGGAAGAGAATCATCCTATACAATAGTGGGTCTAGGCACAAGCACAAACACAATGTTCCTTCTATTCTGGATAAATTCTTTATATACTTTAGGTCTTAACTAAGAGGTCATTTCCCAGGAAACCTACTAGGATATCCCCTAAGCTATACAGAGTTGTCATCTCTAGTACTACGAACTACTATAGCATCCGGGGCCATGATATACATTGTCTATTGACCTGCCTGCTTTATCCTTTAAACTCTAAGTTCACTAATAAAGAAAACAGCTGTGTGGCCTCATTGTGTTTTATCTTAAAGATTTAATGTCAACCATAAAGTACACAGGTACTCAATACAAACTTGCTAAAGAAATACACACATTTTTTTCCCCCGGAGCAAATTTCAAATTCTCTTGAGGATTGTGGTTCTGACGGCTTTCCTAAAATATATTTCCTAGGGTAAAACCCATTGTCATTTGTAGTGGGTAGTCATTTGAGCCATGCCCTGAAGCACCACCCCTAGTGAGGCAGCTGTAGCTGTTACACCTGCCTATGACCTTGAGGCACCGACCTCTGTGGGCGTGGCCATCTGGGATGCATGTAAGCTAGCCCCTCTTGGCTGCCTCATGGTTCTGGATGCTAAGATCTTGGGCCAAGCTGTTCATCATGGGACATAGCTCAGCTTTTCCAGACCATACGATAAATCTCCCATGGTTGTGAGTTTACCCCCAAATAAATTCCTTTGATCATTAAATAGACTCCGTGGATTTTTCCCATTAGTCATTATTTCAAAGAGAAAATAAGTTGGGACTGTAGGTATGACCACTTATTATAGAAAGCCATAGATGTGGCCATAACTGAGATATGAAAAGTAATATGGTAATGTCAAGAGCTGATGCATGGTTTTCCATGCCCACTTCCCCAAGTCACAGGTCTCTTTCCTTCAGACATGGAAGTATCATTATAAAAATGAGCTATGTACAGATGAGTGCCAGGCATGCACCATGGATCAAGAAGTAAATCTCCAAAGTTACAAAATAATTCGTCTTGTTGATGTACTTTTAAAAGTTGTATTCTGTATCTCTTTTTTATTATTATTAAGAAAAATTTTCCATTCATTTTACACACCAATCAAAGATCTCTCCCTTCCTCATGCCCCCCAGCCTCCCACTCCCAACCCACCTCCCACTTCCCCCCACAAGAAGACAAGGCCTCCCATGAGGAGGCACATCCAGTAGAGGCAAGTCCAAGCCTCTCCCCCTGCCTCAAGGCTGGAGAGGTGTCCCATCATAGGTAGTGGGCTCCAAAAAGCCTACTCATGTACCAGGGATGGATTCTGATCCTACTGCAGATCAGGCTACACAACTGTCTTGCCATGCAGAGGGCCCAGCCCAGTCCCATGCAGGCTCCACAGCTGTTGATCCAACTTTCATGAGTTCAAACGTCTCTTCAGGTTTCCACATTATGATCTTGATGCACTTGCTCATAGAATCCCTCTTCTCTCTCCCCAACTGGACTCCTGGAGCTCTTCATTCTTGCTATTAGGATCAGGCCCTCTGGATAAGTGAGACAGTTGATTAGCTTAAACTGTTTGGGAGGCATCCAGGCAGTGGGACTGGGACCTGTCCTCAGTGCATGAGCTGGCTGTTTGGAACCTGGGGCTTATGCAGGGACACTTAGCTCAGCCTGGGAGGAGGGGACTGGACCTGCCTGAACTGAATCTACCAGGTTAAACTCAATCCCCAGGGGAGTCTTTGCCCTGGAGGAGATGGGAATGGGGGGTGGGCTGGGGGGAAGAGAGGGTGGGAGGGGGGAGGACAAGGGAATCCGTGGCTGATATGTAAAATTAAATTAAATTGTAAAATAAAAATTTAAAAAAATTAATATCAATATGCTGAGAAGAGTCTCAATGATGTCACTGAGTAGGTAGAACATACCTGAATTAGTCACCTCAAGAGTTATTACTATGTGAGATTGTTTAGCATCTGGACTACTCTTGATCAGAAATACCTTGTTATCTACAACTGGGTGCATGTTAACTCTTTGTGTGGGACAATATCTGTTTCCTTCCCTGAAATTTTATCAGTTAGATTCCAAAAGTCAGTTTAAATAAGCAAGTAAGAGTGAATGCTCAGGAACCATGGGCATCTGTGGTGATATTGTGTTCCCCCAAATATTGTGCACCCTAATAAACTTATCTGGGGCTAGAGAACAGAACAGTCACTAGATATAGTGGCCAGAAAATGGTGGTACACACGCCTTTAATCCTAGTATTCCAGAGGCAGAGATCCATCCGGATCTCTGTGAGTTCAAAGCCACACTGGAAACAGCTAGGTGTGGTAACAAGAGATTATGCAGGGATACTTAGCTCAGCCTGGGAGGAGGGGACTGATTAATTCCTTTAATTCCAGGAAGTGAGGGCAGGAAGCAGAAAGGTATTTAAGGCCTGAGGTTGAGGAACTAGAGCCTGGTTAAGCTTTTAGGCTTTTGAGCAGCAGTTCAGCTGAGACCCATTCTGGATGAGGACTCAGAGGCTCCCAGTCTGAGGAAACAGGATCAGCTGAGGAATTGGCAAGGTGAGGTGGCTGTGGCTTGTTCCGCTTCTCTGATCTTCCAGCATTCATCCAGTAACTGGCACCAGGTTTGTTTTTATTAATAAGACCTGTTTAAGATTCATGTTACATCTGGCACCTGCCTGTTTAAGATTCGTGTTACAGGCATCATTTTGAAATGCTAAAGTTATGAAGAAATCATCTAATGATGGTAATTTTTGTTTAAAAATAAAACGCACATTTTAATACCAGGGAAAGGCAATGGGCTTGCTTATACTAGACGAGAAACATAAGACAGCAGGTTGCAAAAGGATGTTCACCTGTAAATTTATTTTTGATCTTACTGTTCAGAATCAGCTCACAAATTTATAACTAGTTACCTGCCAAGAAAACTTCTTGGTGTCCAAGAAGCTCACAAAGTACCTGCTATACATACTTCACCAGCATCAGACCTTCAGAGGTTGGGAGGGAACTGGGGATGGATGCATTTAGTTTGAGAGACAATCTGTCTACGAAGGCTATTTGTACTACCCACCCCCACCTTGAATAACAGAACCACAGCCTTCTTCCATCTTTCTTCAAAGTGTCCACATTACCTCTCATTACAAAACACTTTTCCCAAGCATTTTTTCCAAGTATAATTCTTAATTTATTATTAAATATTCTCTCGAACACTGACAATTTTTACAGACTATGCATCAAAAATATAGGCCTGGAAAAGGAATTATTCTATGCATTCCAAATGAATCACAGTATTCTTGAAATCAGAGTAGGCAAGGCACAGCAAATAAAGCACAGACAGTTGGGCAAACAGACTCTCCTCCACAACAGTGCTCTCGCCAACCCAACCACCGCTTTCCACACCCTTTTCCCAGAGCTTCCTCCATGCATTTTGGCTCCATGAAACTATTTCCAAACAGAGACACAAACAGGATCGGTGGCTTTAGGTGAACTGATCAGACCAGTTGCCTGGTGGGTTCCTTTAGGCCCAGGTAGCTATGGTTAATGCAGGGACCTGGTTGTTTTTTTACAGACTGCAAAAACTAGAAGCTCATGGGCTGGAAGAGATTAAGTCTACTGAGGAACTATGTTTCTGTGGTTTATTTCCATGCAGGGCTGGATACACAGATATGGGATGCAATGGCCACTGTCGCCTAGTTACCAATGATAAAAAGGGACCTTAGGCAGACTTTTTGAGAAAAACTTCATTGGGAGGAATGGTGGTAGGAAATACATCCTTGTATTCTTCTGGGCCATGAGAAATACATTTTAAAATACATCATGGTTTCTACTGCACATTATTTTTATTTTGAAATAAATTATTTTAAAAATGTGTTAAGTCCTTGAAACTTTATACATAATAGGGTGTTCTTATCAGGAAAGAAGTTCACACAACCCTTGAAAATCCTGATTAGTTCATTCTTCAGCAGTTAACATTAGTTCATGTTTCAGCATAGAAACACTGTCTGGAAAATGGAGTCACTGAATCATGCTTTGGGCTCTTTTTGATTCAGTCTACTATGTTTAAGTATGTAAGCCAAAGGGGAAAAGTACAGGTTTGCCTTACCATCATTGTTCTCAAAGCAAATTTAGTATTGAAATGAAGATTGATTTTCTTCTAAAATGCTTCCTCCTTTACATACCTACAATAATATGACTTGGTGTTCAGAGATTGACTTTACTAATAATTAACTTAGGTAATTTTAAATGCAACTAGTACGCTCAGACAATTCATGTCAGATTGTCCTAGCTCATTCATTAGACTGTCTGTATCATAAGTGCTGAAACATTACTTTCAGATTAATATCTAAAAATTGTTTTGGGCTTCTTTCCTCCCAGATCATAACACCCAGTACAGAAGACATCTAACAGATGATCTGAAATGTTATGACTTTCAAATGTCTCTCCAGAATTTATATTTCTGGTTGACTATTTTATCCTTTATTTATTCATCTACACAATCATCTCAATATGATGTCAGTAACTGCGAAGACCCAGGAATGAGTACAACACTGGCTATATATGTACCTTTTAATAACTATTCAATAATTCAAAGGAACCATGCATGAGTGAGTAGCTGATAGGAGAACAGATAAATGCATTTAAAACTTCCCCTTTGATGACTGCATTTCCAGCCTTTGTTCTATAATCTACATTCAAGGCAAAGCTTTGTAGTTTGAGATACACTTGACTGGTGAAAACATATAAAATCATTTAGAGTAAATCTTGGGAAGGATAGACATGATCTAGCAGGATAAGGACACTTTGAGGAATACAAGGCATAATCAGAGCACTGTAATGGCTTACACATAGTTGGACTCCGGAGGCAATTCCAGAAAAGATATGAAAATGAACAATAACACTGAGCCAGGCAGACCCATCCCAAAGTGACTGATTGGAAGGATTAAGCACATTTGAATGCAGGAAAAACTGGCATGCTAATTTTCTGGCTATATTTTAGCTGGGTTCATATATTTGTAATAATGTTATATGATACTTTGTAAATGCAACTAGAGGAAAATATATAATAACCTTATTCTAACCTAAAGTGAATTAAACCTCATTATTCCTCTCTGGAAGATCAAGTATCAATCTAGAGGACTTCTAGAAAGTTCTCTAGTGTTCTCATTCAATAAGTCTATAAATAAATAGGTTAAACATTGTTCACTTATCTTCAGATACTGTCAATATACTTCCGAGATTTCATATTAAAGGGAATTCTCTCTTAAGCAATCACAAAACCTCAAGTAAAATCATGCTTTAGGATGAAGACCACAGGGTACATGGTTTCCGGGGGACTTCTCTCATACATATTCTCTCACCCACTAATAACTATTCTCTCTCTCTCTCTCTCTCTCTCTCTCTCTCTCTCTCTCTCTCTCT